>JAJOOR010017241.1:0-55178 GCA_036250505.1 Solanum acaule
AAATTCTAGTAGTTTGAAACGGTTGGGGGGGGGGGGGGGCGGGAGGGAAGTGGGAAATGTATGTGCAATGAATGATTTTTTATTATAATGGGGTCCGGGTCCGGTCGACTGTAACCCTAACTTGGACCCACGAGACCCCGTCGACGGTCCGTGGGTCGACCTACGTCCGTCGATGGGGACCCGTGGTTCACTCTAACACTTAGAAAAATTTAGAAACCGTACCTGGGATCTACAGATGCCATCCACGGTCCGTGGATTGACCAACGAACCATCGATGGACACGTATATCACTGCATTAGCTTAATTTCTGCAACATTTTATTTTCTTCCCTCCACACGTAGCAAACATTAGGACTTCTTCTTTACATTTTCTGGAAACTTTTTGGACATGGACCCTATTCTATCTATATCTAGCCAACACTAAAACTAAAAATTAATAAACATCTATGTAGAAAACTACAAATTTAAGAAAAACTCCCTATATCGAAAAAAAACTCCTATAGTTGGCTAGATTGTACATCTTGGGTTGCCTCCCAAGCATTGCTTGATTTAACGTTGCAGCACGACGCAGACACCTTGGTTACTTAGACATCACCAAGATTCCATTCCTCTATTACCTCATTGACACTCTCAGATATCCCCAGGTAGATCTTTATCCTCTGACCGTTCACCTTGAACCTCGCTCCTTCCTTGTTCTCGAGTTCAACCGCTCCATGTGGAAATACTTGAGTTACTTTGAATGGCCCGGTCCACTTGGACTTGAGCTTGCCAGTAAACAAGCGCAACCTTGAGTAAAATAAAAGCACCAAATCACCGGCAACAAATTCACCCTTATCGATCTTCTGATCATGGTAGTTCTTCATCTTATCTTCGTACAAGGCTGAACATTCATATGTTTTTAGGTGAAACACATCGATTTATGCTCTAGCTCTATGGGTAAATGACAAGACTTCCCATATACAAGTTGGTAGGGGGACATACCTATGGGAGTTTTGAATGCATTGCGATAAACCCATAGAGCATCATCAAACCTCCTTGACCAATCAGTTTTGAGTAGCATTTGCAGTCTTTGCAAGAATTTGCTTTGTCTCGTGATTTGACACTTCAACTTGCCCACTCGACTGCGGATGATAAGGGGTTGCTACATTGTGACGAACACCATACTTCTCAAGCAACGCATTGAACAACTTATTGCAAAAGTGAGAACCTCCATTGCTTATGATTGCCCTTGGTGTACTAAATCTAGAGAAGATATTCTTTTTCAGGAATGCGGTGACACTCTTTCCCTCATTGTTTCAAAGCACGATCGCTTCCACCCATTTCGATACATAGTCAACCACCACAAGAATGTAGTTCATCCCATTTGAACTCACAAACGGACCCATAAGTCAAGACCTCAAACATCGAATAGCTCAATCACTAGTATTGGGTTCATTGATAGTTCTTGCTTTTTCAAGATTCCTCCTTCACGTTGGCAACGATCACAAGGCTTGGTGAAATCATAAGCATCTTGGTGGATGGTAGGCCATTAATACCCACACTGCGGAATTTTATGGGCAGTTCGAAATCCACTTGGGGGCCACCAACAGGCGATGAATGACACGCCTCTAGTATACTCAACATCTCAACCTCGGGCACACAACGACGAATAATCCCATCAGCACAAACACAAAACAAGTAAGGCTCATCCCAAAAGAATTTCTTCAGATCAGACATGAAATTTTTGCTTTGGTGAAATGATAAATCCAACGGAACCAAATCACTTGCCAAGTAGTTAGCAAAGTCTGCGAATGAGGGTATAGTTCTGGGTCATCGGATTTTGTAGAAGGTATTAAGGTTGATAAATCATCCATAAATACCACTATCGTGTCCTCCACAATAATGTCCACAATAGTCCATCCTATAGCCTTCTTAAACCTCTTCAACACTAATATCAACGCCTCTATTTGCCCTTCACTCAAGTTAGCAGCAATAATAACGGGAAATGTGCTATTTTGTCCAAAGAATACATACCGCAAATGAGATGGAAGACTCTTAAGTTCCAGTGTTGGAGGCTCATCTACGGACAGTTTTGCAAGTGGGGTGTCTCGATTCTTTATGTCTAATTCCAACCATTTTGGTTTGAAGCGAAACTCGAACCTATCAAGTGCAACAACTATCTGATCATGGTCTTTAATACCATCACTGTCAAAATTCATCATCACCGCTGCTAATGCATCAACACCTAACCTCTCTTCAATAGACACTTCAGAATCTCACTCCACAATATGATTTACCACTGATACTGACTTAAGATCACTTTCATGCTTCATAGACCTACAAATGTTAAAAGTTACCTCTTCATTATTTAATCGAAACTTCATCTGCTCTCTCTCCATATCGACCAAGGCACGCCCAATAGCAAGAAATAGTCTCCCTAACATAATGGGAACCTCAAAATCAACCTCACAATTAAGTATCACAAAGTTCGCCGGAAAGATTAATGACTCCACTTTCACAAGGACATCTTGGAGCACTCCAATGGGCCTCTTCTTAGTTCTATCGGCCATAAGTACATCTTGGAGCACTCCAATAGAGCTCCTACACCCAATTTCTTATAAATGGACAATGGCATCAAATTAATGCTGGCACCTAAATCACACAAAGCTTATGCAAAGTGTAAAATCCCAATGGTACAAGGAATAGTGAAAGCTCCAGGATCCTCTTTCTTTTACACAAGTGACCTAGTAGCAATAGCACAATAATGTTGTAGCTTCTATTCATTCTCAAAACTGACAACCCTCTTTTTAGTCACAAAGTCTTTCATGAATTTTGCATACCCAGGCATCCATTCCAAAGCTTCTATCAACAAAACAATAATGGACAGTTGCTTCAACATAAGGACAAACCTGCGATATTTTCCCTCTTCATTCTTTTTCACCAGTCTTTGTGGAAATAGAGATGGAGGTCTAGGCATAGGAACAACTTTTTGGGTCACCTCAGCTTCTTTCTCTATATCAACTTTTGGAGTTTCAATAACCTCATTCTCATCCTCATCTTTTTCTATCACTCTTTCAACCTCGTACGACATGGGGGGATCAATAGTCTGCTTTCCTCCGTGAGTAGTGATTGCCATACAATGCCCATCACTTTTTGGATTCTGGATGGTGTTGCTAGGAAGTGTGCCAGGCTGGTGTACTTTTCATGGTGTACTTGTCGCAGTAGCGGACAACTGACTAAACTGTTGCTCAAGTTTCTTGATCGACACTACATGGGCATCAACGTTTTGGCCAATTCCAGATAAATCATTTCGCATCTCCTTTACATTCTCATATGTTGAATCAAATCTATTCGTCATCTTTTGCATCATATCCTCAATGTGAGTCATTAGTACCATCCTCTCTATTACCAGGTGGAACATAGGGCCCAACCTTATCATTCCTGTTTCCATAGTTGTTCTGATTGTAATTGTTATCATGATTGTAGTTCCCATCCCAGACATAGTTTCCCTTATGGTTGTAGTTGCCATAGTTTCGACCTTGGTTTCCTTGACCATGGCACAAAATTATCCGAATGGGAACCTTGGGTGTTGGTTCGGAAACTCCCCATCTGATCATTCACTAAATTCGCATCCTCTTCATAGTAGTACTTTTCAACTGGCGGTGATGGAGTTACAGTAAGATAATTTACTACATTCACTTTCTCTGCACTTCCACTCACATGCTTTAATACGAAGCTAATTTATGTCCTCAGTTTAGCCATCTCTTCATGAATATCATCATTTACTTGAGTTGGTGTCGTTTGGATAGCAGACGTGCTTGTACCAGTATTTGCCTTCCTAGTGCTCCATGCTTTATTGTTCTGGGAGATCCTCTCAAGTTTTTCGACAATCTCCTCAAAAGTGCACTCACCATGAGATCCTCCATCAATAATATCTAACACAACCTTTCCATTGTCATCTTGTCCTTTGTAGAAGTACTCCTTCAGTGACTCATCATCTATGCGGTGATTCGAAACACTCCTCATGAATCCGATGAACCTATCCCATGAACTGCTTGTTGACTCTCCAGGTAGTGTCGTGAAATTATTCAGTTTATCTTTGTAATTCAACTTCTTGGGCACCGGAAAATATCTCTCAATGAACATATTATCCAGTTGGTCCCACGTATATATCAAGTTGTACGGCAGCTCAGAAAACCACACAGCAGCATCACCAGTCAACGAAAGTGGGAATACTCTAAAACCTATAATGTTCCTATTCATATCCTGTCGTCCCACACTACTCTTACAGACACTTGTCAATTTAGCCATATGAGTGTATGAATCTTCCAAAGATAACCCGGCGAACAACCCTCTTACTGCAAGTATTTGCATAAGACTGCTGGTCACCAAAAATCTATGCCTTGCAGGTAGTGGAGGAAGAACAATGGGCCCAGCTGATCCAACCTCATCATAGTCAACCCTGTAGTTATCACGAACCCTCGGTAATGGCGGATTCTGCACCCTTTCTACATTTTCGATTAGATGACCGCCTTGAATATGAGCAAGCACATTAACAACTCCAGGATGTTGTAACCCAGCTTTCTCACCATGACCCTCTCTGATAGGATCATTCTGTACCCCAAGATTTATGCCTCTTCCAACCATTCTCCTCAAAGTTTTCCTTAATTCAAGATTGTAGGGCGTCAGGGGATTTCCTTGACTCTGTGTACTTGGCATACATTAGAGTTGAAACCCGTAGAAAACAAAAATAAAACAAAAATGTAAAATCAAGAAATACTTGACTAAAATTCAATAATGAAGTTAATTTAATCTAAAGGTCGTATTCCCCGACAGCGGCGTCAAATTTTGATACGCCTAAATTACACTTCCCAAAAGAAGTATAGGCGGTTGTTGTCAAATAAAGAACTCAACTTGTAGGTTGTGGTGGATCCCACGACGAATACAATTTAGACTTAAACTTTAACTCACAATTATCTCTTTTTAGTCAAACTATTTCCAAGAAAAGTAAACAAAGGGGGGTTTTGTAAATAAAATAGCCGATTGTTGGATTGAATGATTAAGTAACAAGTAAACAAGATTCACAATTTGAGATATCAATATAAGATGAAAACTAGGATATTTGTGTTCCCCACAAGCTCTTAACGCATATTCCTAATAATAGCAATTATATCCTAGTGTTTGACATGCAAGGTTGATAAGTTAAGTATCCCTAAGTGATTGGTAATCCAAGTAGGAACTTTCACTTGCATCTTGGTAAGTCTACGGGTGTGTACTTTACTAACCCTTACCTTTACCCCAGATTAGTCATCATGTCAATTGAATTGGGTATTCACCCTCATGTCAACTGATTAAAGTCAGACTATTAGATAGCAGCAAACTCTTAACCAAATCTCTGTTGTTTAATCCTTTTCTCATTCATTACCCCCTTGGTAAGGCAAGTAGGAACGAGGCGAGTTCTAACATTGTGCACAGCTAGAAAGACTTCTAAACGAAAGAATTAACAACACATGCATAAACACTATTCAACAATTACTTAGTTATTATTCATACTTTATTAATTACTCATGGTTTCCACAACCCTAGTTGTGGATTTAGCTACTCATGCTTGAGAATTCACAATTCATAGTTAGGTTAAATGAAATCATGAGCTTACAATAGAATAGATGAAAATGGAATCTTGAATTTAAAATCAAGTGCAAATTGCATAAAATCAACTTTCGGAATAAATTGCTCAGAGTTTGGAAAATAATCCCAAAAGACCAAACCAAAAGTATCCAATATTGTCTAACAACCCAAAACGGAAATAACAACTAATATTTATAGCAATTAAATCCTAAACCAACTAGGAAACGAAAATAAGGAAAAATAGTTCAAGACGCGGTTTTGACAGACAATAGGACCTACAGACTGTGCCTCAACCTACGGTCTGTTGGTCACCTCTGTGGTTCATGTACTGGAACTCAAACTTTTTGATCAAAATGACGGATGTGTAGGACGGTTCGCCATTCGACCTACAGTCAATCATTGGCCTCCGTGGTTCCACACTTGGTCAGACTTCCCTGAACTTCCCCTACGCTGCATCACAGATGGGCCATCGTTGGACCAACGGTCCTTCGTTGGCTTCTTCAGGTGTTGTTGCTGCCATTTCAGTCCATTTTTCTGTCAACCACTTCGTAACCAATTTTCTGCAAAAGATTACATAAAATCATTACATCTAATTAAAAAAATAGCCCAAGACACACACAAACTCTAAGTGAAATGCTTCAGAAATACCGTAAACTCACGGTATATCAGTAGGATCATCTTTTAGTTCCAGCTATATGAAATATGAATAGGCAAACACAACTTAGTAGAATAGATAACATACAATTAGATCACAATTCTAACATAGAGAAAACTCTCACTCCTCACCCTGAGTTGATATAAAACAAAACATGAACAACCACATTACAACAAGTTAACCCGGTTCTCTCATGGAAATCAAACATAAACTATTAGTGTACTAGCGTGGTACTCGAGCCAACCCTCTGTGGATATTCTGGTAACAAGTGCGGTATATGTGCCAACCATTAGTATATGCCAAGCGTGGTATCTGAACCAATTGTGGGATATCTTGTACCAGGCATGGTACCCGAACCAACCATCAATCACAATCACAAACACAATAAATAGCAAGCATAGTTGTGCACCAAAGTAAGTTCAGTCATTGCATGTGATTGACAAGTTTTAACATTTCAAATCACATTCTTTCATTTTTATCTAATCATAAATAATGCATGCGTTACTAAAAAGGTAGTTGAAAAAAACATATAGCATCAATGGGAAAACAAACCACCATCACATATCTCAAATCAACCCTTGGAAACTCTATTGGTCATTATACTTCCCCTTGTTATGAATTCTAGCTTGTTATTGATCTAAAACAATAACAAAGTAACATAATCTAATAATATGGCCTAAAATACTCAGATTGTAATCAAATCCTAACCCCAGGCCTTTCCCATGATCATCCCTACCCAAATCAAAGCTTTCCCACCATTAACTCAAGTCAAACCCTCCCTTAAAGTTAGCCAACAAGGATTTTAAGGCCAACGAATCACGATACCAAGGTAGGGGAGTAAATTACTTAACTTTACCAAAGAAATTTGTGGAAGAGTGAAGAAAATCACCTTAGGTCTCCCTTTCTCTTCCTAAATTGATATTTGAAGAATAATGAATGGTTTAAGAATTTTTTTTGCATAAACTACGATCTAAACCCACTATAGCTACCCCACTGGCTATAGCGGGACCACCCGTTATAACAATAATTAATTCCCCCACTATAGTGGTGTGACTCCCGCTATAGCAGCTTGCAACGAAGATAATCTCAAAGTTCTCCCCAAAATTCCCCATTTCGCAAAACACATTTGAACCTTGATGTTCTAAACTAACTCATTCACACCAAGTTCGATATCAGCAGTTCTACTCACCCGAATATAACTCTGAATATCTCTATGAAATCCTTAAAGTCTTAGCTAATAGAAAATCCAATCCAAGCTTATATATTTTACGCAATCCTTTCCTGAATTTCTCTATACCTCAGCTTGCTCGTCTAAGACTAACCTAGACTGAAATTTTCAAGTCACTATCAAAAAGTAGTCTTAGACAATTTATTTTACCAATGGTTCACCAATAACTACCGAAATGATTATTACAACAAATACCAATTTATTTATCACTCATCCCCGAGCGATCAACAAGAAGATTGGGCTAAGTCAAGAGGAGAGTAGTAAATGAATCCTCAAACAAGTGAGGATACTTTTTTTGCATGTCCCTCTCGATTTCCAAAGTGGCTTTCTGACTCAGGATATGCTTCCATTGAACCTTCACTTATTTGATTTCCATTATCCTCAATTTCTTGATATCCCAATCAAGAATTGCAACCGGATCCTTTTCATACTGCAAGTCCTGTCTTAGCACTATTGAGTCTCATATGATAATTTAATCTTCATCCCAAAAAATCTTTTTCAGCATGGACACATGGAAGACTGGATGGATCCCAGACAAGTTGGGTGGCAAGGCTAACCTATAAGCCACTGGCCCCACACAATTAAGAATTTCAAAAGGACCAATGTAATGAGGGCTAAGCTTACCCTTCTAGAAAAACCTCATCACCCTTTTCATTGGTGAAACCTTCAAAAAAACATGTTCACCCATCTGAAATGTCACATCTCTTACCTTACAATCTGCATACTTTTTTTGTCTGCTCTAAGCTGCCAACAACTTGGTTTGGATGGCCCTTACCTTCTCCTGAGCTTCCCTTACCAAATCAACACCTAGGGGTTTCACATCACCAGCCTCAAACCACCAAATAGGTGATCTACATATCCTCCCATAAAGTGCCTCAAATGGTGTCATATTTATGCTGGAGTGATAATTATTGTTATAGGGGAACTCATACAAAGGTATGAACGAATCCCAATAACCTTCAAAGTCAATCACACATGATCTCAAGATGTCCCTGAGCACCTGAGTCATCCTCTCTGACTGAACATCTGTCTAGGGATGGAAAGCTATACTAAATATGAATTGAGTACCCAACACTTCATGTAACTTACCCCAAAACATAGAAGTAAACTGAGTGCCTCTGTCAGAAATGATAGAAAGGGGCACCCCGTACAATCTTACTATCTCTTTGACATAAATCTTGGCCTTATACTGAGAGTTATAGTCTACTTTAACCAGAATGAAATGGGTTGATTTAGTTAACCTATCAACAATCCATATGGAATAATACTTTCCAAAAGTCTTTGGAAGACCCACCACGAAGTGCATGGCTTTCATTTCCAACTTTCACTTAGAAATGGGCATTCTCTAAATCAATCATATAGGCCTTTTATGCTCATACTTTACCTACTAAAAATTCTAACACTTAGAAACATAATCAGTTATGTCCTTCTTCATTCCAGGCCACCAATAAATCTACCTCAAATCTCGATACATTTTAGTTACATCTAGATGAAATGAATATTGCAAACAATGAAAATCTATCAAAACTTTCTGGATAAAGTCATCAACCTGAGGAACACATATTTCTTCTCTTATATTTTGGGGTTTTGAACAATTTTGTAATTGACATTTGAGGGTTCAATTTGAAATGGATATTGAACATCATTATTGATTTTAACCTACTTAATGTCTGAAAACAAAATTGGTATACTCTTTTTCCTTCTATGAGGTTTGGCTAAAACCCCAATTTCAGGGGTGTGATTATGGAGTTTGGTGTGATTTACTTTAGTGGGTCTAGTGCCTCGCTCTATTTTTCAATGTTCATACATAGATTTTAGCTATATATCATGGGATTAATTTATGGGTAAATGTTGCAAACTTAAATCTACCTTAGATCATCGATTGATGCTCAAAGGAGATTAATTGAAGTGGTTTAATACTTGCAAATTGGTTTGATTGTTGTAATTTACTCGAAAGAGAAATTGTGGTTCAATTCTAATTGTCAAATCTACTCAATAGAGAGATTTTCATAAGGTATTGGGTTGATTTGTATTTTACATAGATGAGACTGAAAGGAGATTATGTGACATGATGCTTTGAGATTGAAAGAATATTTGTGCCATTGACGATTGCTCATCCTAATTATATTTGCTTAGTGTTATTAAGCAAGCACTTGTACCCATATTTGATGTTGATATCAACTCTCACACCCCTAGATCATCTCTTACTTGCTTGAATCCCCTTTTTTAGTTAAAATGTTATAATTTGTTCCTAAACCTTCATATTAAATTTGGTGGAATCATCCACCCATTTGTCATAATTGCTACAATAAATTAGCTTGTGCTTTTAATTTTCTTATTGAATTCTTACATTTAGATAACTCCATGTGGGATTCGACCCCAACTCTTTTGTTGGGTATTTATATTGTTATCGATCGCTTACTCATTCGATTATTTTAGTGAGTAATTTGAACATTATCAAGACACCATCTGTAAGCACTGTCAGTGAAATCAAATAATCTAAAACTTCATATTTTGGAGTATCAAATTCCAAGATCAGTAATTCCGGCAACATATTGTAAAATTTGTTTTTCTTCTCTAAAGTGATCCTTTATTGGGTTAGACATGAATGTGAAAACCAAACAAATGAGAAATGATATGTATGGTCGTGCGTGTGTCAAATAATTCAGATCACTAACTATGCTTCTAAAGCATAGGGCATCCATTGTACCATCATCAAATATGAGCTTCTCATTTGCATTTATAGGTGTAGAAGATATCTTACAACCCAACATATAAATCTCCTAAAAAATAAGTTGCATATTTTCTTGACTCGATAAAACTGTCATCTAAAATTTGTTGAATATCAAGACCAAGAAAATATTGCAACAACCCCATTTAAATTCAGCAACAAGATATTCACAAAATCCCATATAAATTATATCATACACATCATCAAGAAAACAGTTTTACCTTGCTTCTTCACATAGAAAATTGACTCATTTTTTCTCTTTTAAAATTCATTATCCTAGAGATAAGAATTGATCTTGCTATATCATGCTTTGCTTTAGTCCATATAAACTCTTTTTCAACATGTACACTTTACTGTTTATCCACTCACGATAAAATTTTCAAGTTGAGCAACATAAACTTCTTCCTTCAATTACTCGTTCTAGAAGAAAAACTTACATTAAATTGATAAACTTGCTAAGAGAGTTGAGCAGCACGAGCTAAGAGAGTTCTCACCATTTAAAAGTGTGCTACGGGAGATAATGTTTCACTAAAATCAATTTCTTGTTGTTGTTCATAATCTTTGCAACAAGTCTAGCTTTGTAATTTTGAATGAATCGATCAACATAATACTTTGTGAGATACACCACTTTAGGCCAATAACATTCTTATCCTCTCGTAAGTTGATCAATTCTTATCTTTCACTCTTTTTGAAGGCGTTCATCTTCCACCATTGCTTGTTGCCACTCTTCATTTACAGTTGCTTCTCCATAATATATGAAATCTGAAATAAGAAGAGAAAACTGAAAAGAAGTATACATATTATTAATGTATTCGGGATTTAGTTTTATATACCTCGTTGATCTTCTTAGTAGACTTCTCTCAGTGGAAGATTTTTGAACTATTACTATTGTCGATTGTTCAACAGTAGGTGACTCGGGTGCATCATGAGGAACTAAAGAACATGTTGGTCTTGAAGTATTTTCATTATTTCAAGCCCAATTTTCTACCTTGTTGAACCTAACATCATTGTTTATTATAACTTTGTCACTATTTGGATTATACAACTTATATGCTTTGGATTGAGGACTATAACCCACGAAAATATATTTTTCTGATTTCACATCAAGTTTGCGATGAAACATAAGAGTATTCAAAGCATATGCTAAAGATCAAAATTATTTAGATGGCTTACCTGTGAATTTCTGTCTCTCCAGGCTTGATATGCGGTTTGCTTCATGACTGTCTTTGTTAGTGAGATATGGAATAGATATATTGTCGTTGCAATTTTTTTTACCCAAAACTTCTTAGGAAGTTTTGTTTCTTTCATCATGCTTTAAGTCATTTAAACTATTGTTTGATTCTTTCGCTCGGCCATTTTATTCTGCTCTAGTGTGCATGGTGTTGTCAACTCCATATGAATATCATTTTCTTCACAAAAATCATCAAATTCTTTGGAAGTAGGTTTACCACCTTTATATGAATGGAGAGCTTTTAAATAACATCCACTTTGCTTCTCTACAAATGCTTTGAATTTCCTGAAAGTCTCAAAAGTTTAAGATTTGAACTTTAGAAAATAAACCAACTCATTCAAAAATAGTCATTTTTAAATAACAAAAAGTTTTAAATTTTACCTAAATACTTAACATTCATAGGACCACACAGAAGCATGCACCAGTTCAAGATAAGTAGAAAATCTTCATGACTAGCCTACAGAAAATGAATTTCTATTTATTTTCCCATAAACACATTCTTCACAGAATTCAAGATCATTCATTCTATACAAATCAAGAATCATATTACTATATGCCACAAATTTAAATGTCGCATACTTTAAATGCCATAAATTAGCTTTCGTACTATCTTTGGTAACTAATGCAAAACTTTAAAATCAAAAACTTCGGGAGGAAACATTCTATTTGGGGTCATATGAATGACAATAATTTTGTGTCCTAATTTGTTATCTTGAATACTACAAGAATTGTCATAAAAAATAGAGTATCCACAAGTCATCAATTTCCCAACACTAAAGATGTTATAAACCAGAAAAGCAACATACTGCACATCATGAAAATGTTTTACATTGCAACAAGAAGTTATTAGATTGAATGTACCTTTTCCTTCAATTTTCATTGCATTGTCAACTTCTGACTTCTCTGATTTGTCAAGTTCATTAAATAAAAACCTTATTCTCAAAAATATGGTTGAAGCAACCACTATAAATTATCCATACATCATCCAAACCAACATCTACTGCAAAGTGAGTCATGAACAATTTACCCTCCTCATGTTGTTTCTTAGTGAAATTGACTTACTGTTGTTCAGCCCTATGTTTAGCAACAATCAGCTTCTTTGTGCCCTATTTTTCTTCAATAGCAACATTGAATATTGCTCTTGAACTACCGGTGTCCATCATCAAATTGAGCTCATCCTCTTTCATGAAAACTACATTTGCCTTTGTATCCTCTAGAATTTGAAACTTCTGATTTTCCTTTAAAAGAAGAGTCCCCATTCATCTGAAAAGCTTTCCGTCACTTTTTCTAAAGACCTACAAATTTAAACTTCATGAGCTGATAGTGAACTCATTAATTTATCAAAATTATAAATATAAAGGCCCTTAGATTATTCTATTGTAGCAACAACATGATAAAAGTCTTTTGTTAACCTTCTCAACACTTTTCTGCCACGACCCAAAGTTCACCTTTGACGTGACATGACGTACAAGACCCCAAGAGGCCCCACACAAGCCACTTATATGCATATAAACAATATAATAGATAAGAGTAAGAAAATATCATATTAATAAAAGAGTTTTGACATAAAAAAAAAACTTGAAATGTAGCCTTTACAAGTCATTCTAATACATCAAGAAGTGGTTGGGATGTAAACCATATACCATGTACAATGTCTGAAAACTAAAAAATATGAAAGCAAGATAAAGGTGACATGGTCCTCAAAACATGAGGACTCACCAACTCTTCGAACTTCGAATGATCAAGCAACTACCCACGCACGGGAGAAGAGGAAGCGTCACACCCTATGTTTTTAGATAATGTAGGCACAAGTATGAATTAGAACATGAAATGTACTAAGTATGAGGAATATGTATTAAAAACATGAAACATGATCGTAATAGGACATAAATGAAAACATGGCATGCATGACCAAGCTAAATCATAGTAAAATATTTAAAAAAGAATCATAGGTCAAGAACATGGTCTATGCATCCTAAAATCAAATTGAAAGTTTCAGGAAATATTTAAGGAACAACTTAGTTCATTTTGTGGGATATTTACTATTAACCGACATAGACCACGTGAGTTATAATGTGGAATCCGGTGTCTTTCTCCCACACCAAAAATAGATGTTCTTACTTATCAAGGTAAAGACCTTAAACTTCTAGCTTAGGTGGATCCACTACCTATGTCTTTCTAAGACAAATCCTACGGAGGCAAGTAGTCAGGGACAAGGATATTGCTACTAGAAACCTAACTTATATTAAGAGGAGAGCCTACATCTCAATGTCCTCTCGGTGCTAAGTAAAATCTCAACGGAATAGGTATATTCATAAAACATATCATCATCCATCGAAAAGAGCAATTAGGTTGCTAATCCAAGCTTAAATAATCATAGAGTAGCTCCTTAAATCAAGAACAACACATGTGTGAGAAAACCTTTCACCAAATCATGATTTCTTAATATGTGAGAAAACCTTTCACAATTTCATTAATGCTTATCTTGAAACAACCTAGATCATAAAACATTCATCTTCATAAAGCATGCATAACTTTCATGAAAACATCATTCATAGATTCATACCTTCTTCATAAATTTATGTCTTTAAGAGTTATAGTTAAAATCATGAAAAATTGCATGGGTTCATGTAAAATCGATTGGAAAGCATGTAATTGATTCAAAACAATTACGATAAGATCAAAATCAAACAATTGAATCAACACAACTAAAAACCATGGAGAATTGAATGAAAACCTAATAAAATTGATGAAATTGAACTTGGAGAATTGAGAAATCTTTAAGACTCAATGGGTGAATGGAACCCATTGATGAACTTTCACGCCCCGAACTTACACCCTGGATGTGGCCGACACTTGAGAACCATTGTTGGCCCCAAGAGAACCCTTGGCATGGCTCAACTCTCAGCAGAAGACTCACTTAACATTAGATGAACTCAAAAGTAAAGCTTTAACTCAAATGTCTTAAATACTTAAATTAGAATATTTAGAAATAAACATTCAACTGACCAAAAGAAGGCAACTGAAGTCTTAAACATTAACAATAGAAATGAAAAGACTCTTCAACTACTATTGTTTATATATCTATGAAGCATCTAATAACTACGATGGAAGTCGGGAAAAAACCCAATACATCCTAATAAGACGGAAAGATATAAATGAAATCCCCCGAAAGCAAGGAGGCTCACCAAAGCAACTGTGGGACTGCAAGTGGTATCAACGAAGCACATGTTGATGATCCTAGATACCTATATCTACATCATGAAATTATGCAGGTCAAATGACATCAGTATATTGAATGTAGGAGAATGTAAGGGGAACACTGAACATAAAATAAAAGCTTGAACTTGGAAAGAAGGAAACATACTCACCTTAACTCAACCTAAACTCATGGATACTCAACTCAATACAGTATAAAATCAACAATAAAGATGCAGTTTATATAAAGCATTTAAAACTATAATAACAAATCAATGTCATTAAAAAAATTAAATAATAACTCTTATTTGTATGTAAAGATACAAAAACTCAATTTGGGAGATTCTCTAACCGACAACCATCACTATAAGCTATGTGATGATACAACGTCTCACCCACGTTGCCAGAACTGTCATATACCCTGCCGGAGTATAAGACATCCTCAACAAAGTGGATCCACTATGCTATTCTTAAAAGCAATAAGGAATCATCTAAAAGTATGACCCTTTCTACCCACGTTGGCTACATGGTTTATGAGGACTTTGAGTTATTTGAACTCGTCCCCATATCGGTTCCCAATACTACTCCCAAAATATAACTCAGCTCATATGTTTAAAAACATTTCCTCATCCTCAAACTTTGAGATTATTACTCAAAAGTTTTCTCTTAAAAGAGATAGTACTCAAAACTCCTCATGAACTCATTTGGAAATTAAAGTTTCCTCTCATTTTAAATGTAAACAAATTTACTCTTGGGAATACTTAGTTCCTATATATTCATTTGGAAAAAATGAAACTCAACTCTCCTCATCCTCATACTCAAGTACTCAAATCTTAAAACAAGTTTAATTTTTTTTTTAAAAAGACTTCTCAAAGATTCGAAAGAACTCCCTTGAACTTAATCATAAGTCTATCTTGAATTTGAAATGTGAATTCAAGAATTATTCTTTGGAATGTAGGACCTCTCAATGATTTAGGAAGGTTAAAATAGTTGATCATAAGAACGAGCGAAGACTAAAATTAAAGAACACTGGGGCGACAGGGAGATGGAATTAAATTCTTGGTCGCAAAATATTTTTTTAGGCAGAGGACTATGTATCCTCTCCGTGACACGAAGAGGGGGTCATTATTTGAGGAGTAAGATTCTAAACGCCTCCACGACGCAGACCTGGGCGCAATTATTTACTTAGTCTTTTCTTTTCCTCCCTAATCTCGATTCAACTCATACCCACTGCAAATCAAAGGTCAAAATACATGAATTCTCATAACCCAGAACATTTTCACCAAAAAATAACATAAGAACTATGCTTATTCGCAACTCTCACCTCAAGAACTCAACAAGATCTTCATTAACAAAGAACGAAGCGCAAAACCTCAAGAACTCAAAGCATTCAACCTCAAGAACGAAATTTACAAACAAAAATCACATGATTGGCGTGTGAGTAAATGAGCCTAACACTATTGAAGCTTACATATCTCTTAGGAATCAAACCCTTTGCGAAATTCCTTGACAAATCTCAAGAATCTTGATGAACGCCTTGAACCTCTCCTTTTTTCTCCTCTTGAACTCCTCTCAAAACCCTAGTGTATTTTAGGATTGTGAAAACTAACTCAAATCAGTTTAGACCCCTAAAATATTACTAAATACGTTTAAAGTTGATGGTGTAAGGAAAATACCAAAATACCCCTCATTAATTTGGGTAAATTTCCTTAACTGGACATGTTGACTTCAAACGGGCCTATCTCCCTCATCCAAACTCAGAATTTAGCAAACTTGGTGGCGTTGTAAAGAGAATTCAAAGTCCTTTCATTTGATATTTTATGGTCCACCAAAATCATCCTGTACTGAAAGTTATGGTCATTTGAAGTTGATCCAGAACTCACAACTTAAGCATTACTTGCCAAATTCTCAATTTGGCTCTTTCCAAATTAGTTCTTTCTAAATTTAGCTCTTTCTAAGACCGGAGTGTTACAATATCTCCCCCTTGGGAACATTCGTCCTCGAATGAGATCACTCTAAGTAGACTAAGTGTGGCAACATCTAAGACCCAACTCAAACACCCAACATTCAATATAACACACTCAACATATGAATTAAAGAGTACCAAGAAAAGAATTCGTACGTTGATTTGGAATTTCTCCGGAAGTAAAGAGATGTGGGTATCTTTTCTTCATATCCTCCTCAGCCTCCCAAGTGGTTTCCTCAACAAACTGGTTCCTCCATAAGACCTTGATTGATGCAACCTCCTTGGTTCTCAACTTGCGAACCTGACAATCAAGTATCTCAACGGGAATCTCCTCATAAGATAGGATGTCCTTAATACCAATATTTTCAGTAGGTATAATGAGTGAAGGATCGCCCGTATACTTTTTCAAAATTGATGTGGGAAACACTGGATGGACTGCTGCTAACTCTGGAGGGTAGCTCCAACTCATAAGCTACATTGCAAATCCTCTTGGATATCCTGTAAGGACCAATATATCGGGGACTAAGTTTCCCCTTCTTGCCAAACCTCATAACACCCTTCATGGGTGAAACCTTCAAATAAATCCAATCGTCCGCCTCAAACTCTAAGTCTCTTCTCCTAACATCGGTATAGGATTTCTAACAACTTTGCGTTGTTTTCAACCTTTCTTGAATAGTCTTCACTTTCTCTATAGCTTGATGAACCAAGTCTGGTCCTATTAACCCAGCTTCACCAACCTCAAACCATCCAATAGGAGATCTACATCTTCTACCATATAGAGCCTCATATGGAACCATCTGGATGCTAGAGTGATAAATGTTGTTGTAAGAGAACTCAATGAGAAGTAAGTGATCATCCCAATTACCTTTGAAATCGATTACACACACCCTTAACATATCCTCTAAAGTCTGAACTGTGCGCTCTTCTTGACCATCAGTCTGAGGATGAAAAGCAGTACTCAAATTTACCTTGGAACCCAAACCTTTCTGAAAAAGACTTCCAAAATTGTGTAGTGAATTGTGCACCTCTATCTGAAATTATGGACACCGGAACTCCATGAAGTATGACAATCTCTTGAATATATAACCTTGAATAATCTTCTGCCGAATAAGTAGTCTTTACCGGTAAGAAATGGGTTGATTTAGTCATACGATCTACAATCACCCAAATAGAATCATGTTGCATGCGAGACCGCGGTAACCCAGTAATGAAATCCATATTGATCATCTCCCACTTCCATTCCAGAAGATCTATGTTTTGAGCCATTCCACTAGGCCTTTGGTGCTCTACCTTGACTTGTTGGCAATTTGGGCACTTAGCAACAAACTCTGCAATACACCTCGTCATACTACTCAACCAGTAGACTTCTCTCAAGTCACGATACATCTTTATGAAACAAGGATGGATAGAGTATTTGGAGCTATAAGCTTCCTCCATAATCCTCTCTTGAAGTTCATCCACCTTTGGTACACGTAATCTACCTTGAAACCTCAATACACCATCTCCCCTTTGTTCAAAAGACATAACTTTCTGCTTATGAACATTTTCCTTCAATCCAAACAAAATAGGGTCTTGGTCTTGTTTCTCTTTTACTTCGGACACTACCGATGATTCAGCCTCATTCATCACCACCACTCCACCTTTATTGGAATTCATTAACCGAACTCCCAATCGTGCAGTCTGTGAACTTATTTGGCTAACTCTTTCTTGCCTTCGTTAACATGGGAAGTACTACCCATAGATAACCTGCTCAAAGCATCAGAAACAACATTAGCCTTACCTGGGTGATAGAGAATACTCATATCATAATACTTGAGTAACTCCAACCACCTTCTCTGTCTGTGATTAATCTCTTTCTAATTGAATACATACTGAAGACTCTTGGGATCGGTGAACACATCAACATGAACACCATAAAGATAGTGACGCCATATTTTCAAAGAAAACACTACAACAGCCAATTCTATATCATGGGTTGGGTAATTCCTCTCGTGAATCTTAAGTTGTCTGGAGGCATAAGTTATAACCTTTCCATTCTGCATTAATACACAACCCAGTTCAACTCTAGACGCATCACAACACAAAACAAAGCCTTGTTCACCCTCCGGTAAGGTTAATACTGGGCAGCAGTCAACCATATTTTCAATTCCTGAAAGTTTTTCACACAAGTTTTAGACCATTGAAACTTCATTGTCTTCTGAGTCAACTTAGTCAAGAGGGATGAAATACATGAGAACCCATCGACAAACCTTCTATAATAACCAACCAACCCCTCACCTTACACGCCCACCTCCACGAGCCATCAAGGCGTTCACGAGCCATCAAGTGGCTTGTGGGAAGAGGCAGTCTAGACTAGCTCACTGCCTAGCCCTTCACGTCAATCACCATGACCCGTAGTCCTAACCACGAGTCGTATTAGTGGTCGTAAGAGCTGAACATCACTTGGGTAGCTACTGTGAGCCACCACGGGCAGAACCACGCCTTGTGGTGCCCGTCACGGCTCGTATGGGTCCACATGAAGGTTGCCCAAGCTTAGTTCTTGTAACACCCCGTATCCGAAATAGACCAAAAATATAGATTTTGAGAAGTTGCAGGTGCAACCCAAGGTTGCCATCCACGGTCCGTAGGTCAGACCAAGGCCCGTGCTGGTGGTCTGTGGTTCACCACTAAAACCCCTCCACAGACCCAATTTAGAAAATTGGCTTAGTCTTGACCCAAAGACAAACCCACGGTCCGTAGGTCATACCACGGTCCGTGGTCTATTTCCGTGGATCGAGGCCTCCTTTACCCAGCCTCTGACATGAACTACGGTCGACCAGCACGGACTGTCGTTCGATTTATGGTCCGTAGGTCTGACTGTAGGTGAAGGTAGCAGCCAGTTAGATGAAAATTGTGATTGGGTCAACTTCAAATAGTCATAACTCTTAACTCAAAAGGAATTATGTGTCCCATGACCTATGATATGATATATAATTGAATCCTCTTTCCAACGCCATCGAGTTTGCTAAAATCCGACCTCCGAGTAAAATGTTATGCTCGGTTTAGTGAAGCCCTGTCGGGCAGACTTGACCGACTACCTCAATCTACGGACCGTAGATCGAACGATGGCCCGTAGGTCCAGTCCGTCGATCACTCCGACATCAGTTAAGTTAGGGGTCTTTTAGTCTTTTCCTATTTCGTTTAACCCCAAAGCTACGTCGTTTAGACCCTAAATTATGAGGTTTTAGTCAGTTTATGCCTAGAAACATAACTAGAACTTACCTAATTCAAATCATTAATCAAACTTAGAAAACTTAGAACCCTAAAAGGAGAAGAGAAGTCAAGAACCCGAGTTCAAGAACGCAGCAAGGTTCCATCAGTTCCAACCCCGAAATCGAAAGATTTCTCCGTGGAATTCGTCACCAGGTACATGGGATTTCACTAGTGGATTCCTTTCACCCATTAGGTCCCTAGTTTTCAGTTAGTTTCTTGATTCCCTTCTTATGACTAGACCTAGGGTTTCTTGAATGTTAGAATTATTGTGTTCTTAGCTGTTAGAATGATCCAAATCAGATTAGTATGTTAATATTCAGTTTATTGCATGAATTCCAGAACCCTAGCTATGTATTTCTTTAGTTCTTGAATTACATATGCTAGGTCAAATATTTCAGTTATTCAGTTATACATGCCTCAGTTATTAATGCATCAATATCAGTTTAATTGTTGCAGTCTCAGTTTGTATGTTTAGTTCGAGCTATCCAGTAACTTACAGAAATTCAGTCATAATGTGTTAATTACTTAATCTATTGGGAGTAGCATAATACCGAGTTGGACTAGGGTTCAGTGTACCCCATATAGTCCCAAAACTACAAGCCACGTAGGTGTAAGTCCCCTCCGTGGGCATCATTTAGTGAGCACGCCAGCATGCCTCTATACTTTTGGCCGGGGATATTGGGTCCTCTCGATGGGGCGTATACATTGGACTCTACATTTAGCTCATGTGGTTTTATTATCGGTTATTAGTAGTTCCCACAGTTCAGTCAGATCCTATTGCATTGACCATTTACCAGTATATCCAGTATTCAATTTCAGCATTTTATAAATTGGTCACTGCATTCAGTTATCTCAGATTTAGTATCTATATCATGTTCAGATTATGTCATTGCTTATTTGATTTGTTCAGTTATATGTTATTTTAGCTTTGCTCTATCTTGCATGGTCAGTACCTTTCAAGTACTGACGCATGCACTACATCGTCTCGTGATGTAGGTTCATGTTCTCAGCATCCAGATCACGCTTAGATCGGTTCCCGATCTCCAGTTCAGCAGAATCAGTGGTGAGTCCTCATTCTCCAAGGACAATAGTCATGAGTTTCTTTTCAGTACTTTTAGTCTTTTAGTTTCAGTTTTGTTAGATCTAGTTGGGACATGTCCCACTATTTCTAGTCAGTTTAGAGGCTTATTTCAGACATAGTTAGATTCAACTTAGTTTCGAGTTAATATCTTATTTGTATTAAACTCATCAGTTTTCATTTATCTCAGTTATGGTATATGGGTCCATCCTTTTATTTTTATTTATGATTTAGCTTCCGCATCAGTTTATTATCTTTAGTATGCTCATGATCATGCCAGCAGGGTTAGCTTAGGATCACTTGTGGTCCTAGGTCCCATGTCCGCGTCTCGGGGGGTGACAATTCTTTCGCTCATGACTTGACACTTAGCCTCTTGCTTAGACTACTATACCCCGAGGTGTTAGACTCATCAACACCCCAACTTAAGCTTTTATTGGTCCTCAAGTAAAGTACAAGATCAATCAGGTCAATAGGGATGTCTACAACTAGTGCTACTTGAAACTCAACATGAATGCACACAATGTTCAATATACCCATGCAATGTTCAATTGTGCACTAGAAGTTTCAAATTGTGACTAGCCATCACCAAATAGAAGTCAAGCTCACAATGCTTGCTTCAAATGAAAATTCAAGATCAACAAGAGTATTTGAATGCCCTCACATCAAGAATGATTCCATGCTCACACAAAGCTCATCAAAGATTATGACTTAAGGAATCAAAATCAACTCTCACACTCTCGAAGATAAATACATGCATGATTCTACCCATATGATTGTCCGTATTTTCCGATCAACATATCATTCGGCTCAATCAAGATCACCATGGTCTTTTACGGACTGTAACGGAGTTGAGGGTAAAGGTATGATCATTTTGGCTTACTGACTTCTACCTTCATGAAGTATGCCTTGCATTTTACTTATTCTCCTTTTTTTTCACTCTTTTTATTTTTGCAATCCACCCTAAGTATTTTCAAGCACAAAAGTTCTTGTATGGCTCATTGGATACCCCTTTTCTTTCCATCCATGCTCAAATTGCAAAATTCTTTTTCAATCTTTTTCTTTTGCTCTTCTTTCTTTATCCTTTTCTTATATGGAGGGGTTCCATATTTTTCAACACAAATTTTCAAGGGTGAATTTCACAAACTTCTTGCTCAATTTCTTTCCTCATTTTTCACCACATCCCCAAGTTGCCTATTCAAATAGACCAAAGCTTCATGAAGGTTTTAGGTGGGTAGGAAAAGGGATAAATGTGTTCATATTTCATCCAAAGAAAAGGTTAGGCCCAAATGGTGCCAAGCTAGGTTCACACTCTCACAAGGTAGTTACAAAGAGGTATAACAGCAATTTTGGTTTACTCTCAAAAATTTATGCCTAAGATCATTTCTTTCATTCACCGACGTTAGTCAATTAGACCAATGGGGTATGATCTAGGTATCACCAAGCACATATTTCAAGAAAATCTCACCATACAAGGGATTCAACATAATCGTCGATCATGACTCTACAAGTTAAGCTCACGTGCAACAATCATCACAAGACTTATTTTGACAATTAACTAGTCATAATGAGATGCTAAGAGTCCACACATGACTTATGCAACTCAAATTTGCCTCATTGGACTTTCACAAACATATCGTTCAATCAAGATTACTATTTAAGTCATCGGTATTGATCGCAACCGATACTCAAATATGCAAGAGAATATCTACAACATTCACAAATTAAGAAATAAGGAGGCGGATTAATGGGATTAAAAACCAACATTCACAAATTTCACCATAATAAACGAGAAGTTTTGGACACAGCCAAAAGTAGTAAAACAATCATCCAAATCAAAATAAATATAGCCTAAGGGGATAGGTATGAAGATACACACACCCCACCAAAAATACGCGACAGTGTCCTCAATGTGAAAGAAAATAAATGTCTCAAAAATAAAGCAAGAAGAGAGTCAAGATCCCCCTGTCAGGCTAAGTCTAAGGTGAACGTTGTGCATCTGGGGCTCTCTCAATCGGGGCATCAATGTCTGGCTCTCCTATAATAGTGGGATGCACTCCACTGGGGCCAATTATAGAGATGTCCTTAAGTGAGGCCTTCATAGATATCTAGACCAAATCATCCTTAAATTCCTATAACTCCTTATATACAGCAGCATCGTGGGTCCCAAGCTCCTCCTCACCTATCTCGAGATCATCTGACTAATCCTCTACATAAACTATAACAGCATCTCTAGTAATGGTAGCCGGAGAGATCTCAGGAACAGCTGGTATATCTTAACTAGGATCTGTGGGATATCAATTCCACCCCCCACAACATGGAAATATCAGTGGATTTGAGCTCATCCACATCCCACCTCAATCCTGCAACATCAACCTTCAAGGCTATCATATCCTCTAACGACTATCGACCTCTCTACTCATACGCCTCAACTTGCACAGTGAGGGCATATAATGTTAGGCCATGATCAGTAATCAACTCTCTCTACTCTTGTAACTCATCTTAAATAGGGGGCAAGGGCAGTAGCAATGGCCCGCTCAATCAATCCTGGGACAGCCACCTCAACCCAAGAAGCACGCACATCAACTGAATGGGCTAGATGGCCCATCTTATACAGCATGACATGTGTCAACGGGGATCAGGAGACAGCAGCAGCAGTAGAAGTAGTAGGAGCAGAAGAACTAGGTGTACTTGATGGCTCACCGGCCTGAGCGGAGGGAGGTGGTATCATCTGTCTCCAAGGTCTGCAAATCTACAGTCAGGGATGTGTCCACCGGGGTTGTCCTCCTCCGCTCATCCTCATCTCTAGTATGTTTTGCCTCGATCCTCCAAATGTTAGTATAGGAAGTGAGAATCACTTCCACATCCGTCTTTGCCACAATTGGCATTCTAGCTCATCGGCACAACTTCGTGATAAACACCAAGAATGGTAGTGAGGTCTGGTTCTACTTGGCTCTCATGGAAATATCTTTCTCGATAATCAACCCGAGATTCAGCCTCTCACGATCAATAATTCACCCCAAAAGTGCATTCTTCAGGAGCTGAAGAATAGACTTATTTTGTGATGGCTTGAGTGTGTTGCTGATGAACCCAAACCAATATGTAGCGGTGACGTTCAGGTCCTTCTTCTAAATCTAGACCCCTGGCTCAATCCACGGAGGCGTGATATCGGAAACCAAGGGGGCCAACTACCCCTTAATATCCTCTAGAGTCTTCTTTTAAATTTTGTTCGCTAAGAAATAGATCACCTGGAATGTGTACCCAAATACCTGGTGCAAATGAACTGGTCTTCTTCTTGCCTTTCGAGATTAGTTTCTCGTACCCCTCATAGATATCCCAGACCCAAGAAGCTATATACGGGCCTCGGGGTTGTGTGAAAATCTCAAACTTCTGGAAACGGATCGCCTCCCAGACTGTCGGATATCAGGCCACAACACCATCGGTGGACAACCTCTTCTCCTCCAGAATTGTTCTCAACCCAGTAGCCTTTAGCCTATTCATCGATCGCGGAGGGGGTGCCTGGGCTAGGGGCACTTGTGGTGCCTGCTCTGCTGCCTTTACTGGAGGTGGTGGAGGCATCAGGAGTACTGGGAGTCTCACATTGTCTCTACTTGAGGTTTTGATCATCCGCTGGTTTAGACTCATAGATCGGAGATCTAGACCCAATCTCATCCTCGCTGTTAGACTGAGATTTAGTAAGGTAGGTGGAGTAGACACCCATATTGTCAGAGCTGGAATTGCTTGGACTTGGATCCACATGTTGTTTTCCCTTTATTGTTCCTTTCTCCCCTGTTGGAGGAAGTTTTGGTCTTGTTGATCTTGGAGGTGTAACCTCTGTTGCAATAACTATACCTTTGGCATTTTACATTATTGGGGACCCTTGATTGGAACCTTTGGTCTGGTCTACCTGTCAAAACAACACATGTCAAAAAAATGCGGTTGCAACGGGTTAGTGAAGTATCAAGCTTAAAAATGCAGGAAAACTCGCCGATCAACTCGGTGAGTCGCCAAGTTCATTCGGCGAGCCTTAGAGGGTTCGCCAAAAATACCAGAGCTCAAAATTAAAAAAATTAGTACAGATCGGCGGGGTACAAGGTCGTTTGGAGAAGCATCGAACTTGATCGGTGAGCCAAAGGTAGCTTGTCGAATATCACATAATGACTTCTAATAATTAGGGTTGCAAAAAGGAAATTAAAAAGGCATTCAGCGAGCACAGGCGTATCACCGAATGTTCCAAAATCCAACAGCTATATTTCAAGACAAAAAGGGCGATGTAAGGGGTTAGTTGGTGAACCGCCGAGTCATTCGACGAGCTTGACTAAGCTCGCCGAACGGCCTTTCGTGCTAGATGTTTACCCTGACCACCAATTTTCAACGCACAATCTATGATAACCAAATTAAAGTCCTATTCTATGCAATTCATGACTAGCCCATATCATTACCAACCCCGAGGTACTGAGGCTTCCCCCAAATTTTCTAGAATCGACCAAACACTGCCTTTTCCCCTTAAGAACGACATCACACGATCCATCATTGGGAAAATTAAGGTTGTTTCGTGCGATTCGGGTTACTTAGAATTCACCCATTCCAAACCCAACTTGCTACATCCATAAACCCATAATTTTAAGTAATTTAAACATGAAATTCAAACTACGGTAGGCTAAACACGACATCTAACAAGTTTGATCAACAACCCACAAATCAAAATCGATGAAGCACACAAAATTAGATGATAGATCTAACAATTACGCCAACACGCTTTGAATATGGTAAGAAATTTAAGCGAATTCAGGATACCAACCTCAGAAGCATACAAATAAATGACGCAGGCAAAGGCGAAAGCAAGCAAAGCAAAGAATCCCAACAACGCAACAACACTCACGCAAGAACTTAACAAAAAACTAGGATCTAATATGAAGTTGAAAGAGTGCAAGAGTCAAATAATGAAAAAAAAAAGGAGTTTTGAATTTAAAACGGTTGGAAGCCTTTTGACTCTTTAGTTCACTCGTCCATCGGTGATTGGTACTTATGTTGATGATCCGTTTGGTGATGCACAAAGTGGCACTTTGCCCGCTAAAATTACCAGAACGCCGACCATTTGGTTGGTCAAAAAGGCGATCCACATCGGGCTCGCTGAACCACTCGATGATTTGCCGAATGGATTCTGAGCTCGCTCATTAGCCTATTTCTCCCAAAATTCAAACTTTCAACCTGCACATCCAACAACCGTTATTTAAATAACAAAAAGTAAAACTTGGGTCGCCTCCCAAGAAGCTCCTTATTTAACATTGTGGCACAATGAAGACACGATATCAAGCTTCATTCTTTGGGCTAATCATGGTATCTCTTGGTAAACCTCCTTTTTGCCTTGGATTAAGATGAGCCAAGATTTGACCCATATATGTTTCCAACTGCTTAATAGACACCGAGTGTGAAGTAACCATTTGGTTCAAAGAAAAGACGTCATCTTTCATTTCCTTTAGCACCTTGTTTGATCCTTCAACTTTGTTGAGAATACGAGCAAGCATATCTTAGGTGTAGAACTTTTCAGGATCAGCCCTTGGCTTTTTTGTCTTTTGACGCTCATAGGGAGGAACATATTGTTCTTTGTCGCCATCTCGCTCCCTCCAATTTGTACCACGGTCACGCCATTCCCTATCTCGGTCTCTCCAACCATCATAGCGATCCCTATTCTAACCTTGATTCCCACCCGACCTTGGATAGTTTGGGCGAGAACCCCCTGACTGGTTTGTCAAGAAATGCATTTCCTCATTGTACATGGCCTCAAAGTGTGCTTCATGAGGATAACTCCACTATTAATTCCAACCGCATTCAAAGCCTTGCAACCACTTCCCATGACATGTTTCGTCAATAGGTCCATTTGGGTCATCATCTTGGCCATGTTTTCATCTCTCTCTTAGTTCTTTTCCATTTGTTCCTTTGTCTGCTCAAAGTTCTAAGGAGACACATGATCTTCTCTAGTGTACCAAATGCGATTGATTTTCGTCATCTCATCAAGAAGGGTAGATGTTATGTCAAAAAGTTGTTGCATGATTCCTCCTCGAATGAGTTGGTCTGCCATACCTTTATTGACCGCATCGAGGCTCTGGTAAAAATATTGCAACAACACATTGTCCGATGGCCCGTGAGTTGGGCATTGGAGCAATAATTTTTGGAACCTTAACCATGTCTCGTGAATAGGTTCGCCATCCACACACTTGAAGTTCTAAATATTATACCTCAACTTAACAACCTTCGAAGGAGGAAAAAACCTTTCATAAAACGCACCAGAGAGCTCCTCCCAAGAAGTGATTGATTCCTTTGGTAAATTGACCAGCCACTTTGTTGCTTCCCCCATTAGAGAAAAGGGGAACAAACGAGGTCGAACAAACTCCTGAGTGATGTTCTTGAAAGAAAATGGCCTACACTCATCCACGAAGTTTTGAATGTGATCATGATAGTCCTCATGAGTAAGTCCTCCAAAGAGACCTTTCATTTGCAACAACTGCAACATGGTGTTGGTCACATGAAACACCGCATTGCCCACAGTTAGAGGCAATCAGATAGCACACGCACTTCCCAATTGATCCTCATTGATATCATGCAAATTCCCGATGTCATTGTTGTTCCTAAGTTGACTGGCGTTACACCCATTTAAACTCATCTCTTCACCTTTTAAAGAGCAGCCAACAAAGAACAGAAATAAGATAATTCAACTACAACAAAATCAATTCACCACCAAACTTCAATAAAAGAGTTCTAAATACCACTCCCCGGCAGCAGCGCCATTTTTTCTAACGCTTAACTACATTTCATCCAATTCTAAGTGTAGGCGGTCGCTAACAAGTATAAACTCAACTAAGAGTTGGGGTTGATCCCACATGGAGTGCTACAGTAAAGAAGTCAAGGTTGTTAGATTGATCCTATAAAAAACCCATTGTTCTTGATATTCCATCCATTTGGGAGCGGCGAAGATGCATCATTATTTGAGATAGCATTATTGGTGGTGTAGTACAAAGAGAGATATTTTAGACTTTGTGTCTAGGTGCTTGACTTGCCAACAGTTCAAGTGCGAGCACCAGCATCCTGGTGGTGTATCTCAAAGGATTCCCATTCCTACTTGGAAGTGGGAGCGGATCACCATGGTTTGTTGTGGATTTGCCTAACACTGTGGGTGGTTATAACTCTATTTGGGTGGTCATCAACTAGCTGACCGAGTCCACCCATTTGTTCCATTTCGAGTGAAGTATACACCGGAGAAGTTAGCCTAGATTTATATCAGCCAGATAGACCGACCTCATGGGGCGCCTATTTCTATTGTCTCTAACCAAAGATTATTATTCACTTCTCACTTTTGGAGGATTTACAACATGGTATGGGTACTCGGTTAGAAGATATGCTCCGAGCATGTGTGATTGATCATGGTGCTCGATGGGATCAACACTTTCCCTTAGCAGAGTTTTCCTACAACAAGATTTATCACTCCAGTTTTCAGATAACCCTATTTGAGGTGTTGTATAGCAGACTGTATATCTCTAATTGGTTGGTTTGATTCGGTGGAGATGGACTCTTCAAAAATTGACTTTCTTTATGATACTATGAATCAGGTTCGTATTATTCAGGGTAAACTATTGATATCCTAGAGTTGACAAAGGAGTTATGCCGACATTAAACTTTGAGCCTTAGTATTTATGAAAGGTGACCATGTTTGGCTTTGAGTGTCACAAATGAAGGGTGTGATGATGCTCGGGAAGAAGCGAAAGCTTAGCCCTAGATTCATTGGGTCTTTTTAGATTTTGAGTATAGTGGGAGAAATGGCCTTTAAATTGTCCTTTCCACCTAGCTTTCAGTTGTGCATCCTATGTTTCATTTCTCCATGCTTCGAAAGCATGTGTGGGATGATTCTCATATGTTTTTTCTTGATTCGGTAGTGTTGGATCTAGACTTTTCATTTGAAGAGGAGCATATTGTAATTCTGGAGAGGCAGGTTTGAAAGCTTAGGACAAAGGAGTTGCTTCAGTGAAGGTGCAAATGAGGCACCATTCAATTGGTGAGGCGACTTAGGAGACAGAGTCTGACATGCGTGCCATATATCCTCATCTTTTTTAGGCTTCTAGTATTTTGTTTTACTTTATATTCGAGGACGAACATGGTTTTTAGTGGTGGATAAGGTAGTGACTCAGTTGGTCATTTTAGGAAATTTTGTTACACTACCATTTAACCTCTCCTAAAACTAACTTCGAGTCATTTCTGATTGGATTTTGAAATTAATTTCAAGTATTGAGTAAAAAGTTGTGAATTATAAAGTCTATAAAGGTTTGAAAGGCTAAAGTTGTTAAAAATAATTTTTGATGTCTTTTGGAGTTTCGACTCTCGAAATGTAATTCTGTCAATTTCATCGGTCCTAAAATTTAGAAATTAGTCTAAGAGAGTTTTTGGTTTCATATTTGGAGTTTTTTTCAGTATTTGAGGTCCTAAGTTAAAAATTGTTGAAATTTTAGCCTTTGGATTGACTTTGGTCAATATTTGAATGCTCATATCGGATTTCCGATAATGTCATTGGATTTGGGGTAGGATTTTAGGCCTAGGAGAGGTCTCAGTCGATTTTTTAGAGGTCTTGAGCTTCATTTGGCTTTTTTAGGCGTTATGATTGTTCATTGTGACTTTCACGAGTTTCAAGTAAAGGAGACCTCGGATACGTGTTTCGATAGTTCTATTGAGTCCAGAAAGTCGAGTTTAGTCAGGTAGCATATTTGTTTAGTGTGTACGGAGTTCCGAACAAATATCTAGGGTCATTTTGGTGAATTATGTGCCTTGTTGCTGGTATTGGTGCACCTCGTGTTTGCAATGGGTACCTCATTTTTGTGAGGATCACGTTAGAGAGGCCCTAATCGCGTTCGCAAGGGGTCAGGAGATTTGACCCTCAATTTTGTGATGGTCATCCCACTTTCATGACCTTCACGTTAGTGAAAGCCGGCTAATGAAAGCGAGGGGTCCACTTTTTCCAGGGTTCACTTTTGCAAACCAGAGGTCACTTTCGCAATGTTTGCGAAAGCAAACCTGAGTTCAGTTTTGCGAGATGTGAGAGGGTTTTTGGTCTGAAATTTTGGGGTTATCCCCATTTTGAGCTTTGGAAAATTCTTGGAAGCAATTTTAAAGAGATTTTTCATGGTGAATCATTAGGGTAAGTCTTTGTGAACCCAAACCTTTAATATCCTAGGATCATTTACGGATTTTAAGATAAAAAATTGGGATTTTTTTTTGGCAAATTGATAAGGTTTTCATGAACTTGAGCTTTTAAGAAAAATGGTGATTATGAGTTTAATACAACTCCGTTTTTTAAATGGATTTCAAAAGCTTTGGGTAACATATTTATGTAACAATTTTCATATTCAAACCTTATTTTTGGAATCAGGTTTTTTGAGTCAATTTGACTGATTTATTCAAATTTCTTGATATGAGTGTTGTTAGTTCCGAAATCTCATTGTGAATACTTGTTTGACTAGATTCTGTTGATTTGAATATAGTTCAGAAGGGAAAAGATCAAGTTTTGAATTATTTTGTGATTGATTAAGGCAAGTGAACTTCTAAATCTTGTTAAAGCTTGTAAAATCTTGAACTCTCTTTCTTGTATATGTTGGGGAGTAATGTGAATGAGGTTATGAGTTAATTTCTTAAATTGATTACCCTCAATGATAAAAATGGGGTTAATGAAAAGGAAACATGTTGATAATGATGTATTGTGCATCGTGAACTGCCTTGAGAATTAATATTGAATCGGTGATTGATGTGATGCTTTGATAGTATTGTTGTGGATGTGATTTGCTTGTTATTGTCATCTCTTCATTATTGTGTAAACATATCTATTTGCATCGATTCTAGAACACTGTTAGGAGATGTATTGTGATTATATCGAGATCATTGTCGGCGAATGTTATTGATGTCGAAGTCATTATCAAAAAGTGTTATTGATGACGAGGTTATTACCTGTGGGTGTTATTGATATCGAGATCATTGCCAGTGATTGTTTTTGGTGTTGAGGTCATTGTCAACGAGTGTTATTTATGCGAAGGTCATTATTGGTGAGTGTAATTGATGTCAAGGTCATTTCTGGTGAATATTATTGATACTAAAGTCATTGCCGATGAGTGTTATTGATGCTCAGGTCATTTTCGGCGAGTTCACAGACTATGGGTGTTCTTCATAAGTCCTGATTGTTATTTGTGCATGATAATCTTGATACTTATGGTTGGTGAACTTGATTGTTGTGCTTGATGATCTTGATACTTGTGATTCATGACCTTGATACTTTTGATAGATGAACTTGAATATTATGAGTGATGAACGTGACCTTGTGATTTGATGAAATGTAACTAAACCTAGTGAACCGCTTATTGTGAATTGTTAGGCTGAGCTGATTTCTATGCAGGTTGTAGTTATAGTGGTTCAATCGGGATGAAATGAGTTCTTGTTTTATAGCTAGTTTTTCCTTGTTTTATTGGGTTGCTTGTTGAGTACCATGTTTTTTGGTACTCACTCCTTACTTCTACATACCCCCATCTCCACCAAATCTCATAGCTCCTGAAACATGAACACATTGTCTTCATTTTGAGACTCCAAAGATGATAATTTTCCCTTTAAATATTGAAATCTTGGGTTGAGAAGAATTGAAAAATTGTTGCTTTCCATGGACAACTCTCAATCTATCACCTAGTTAGTTTGATCTTACCTGCATTTAAGAGAGAAATGGTTGTTCTCTCTTGCTTGTTCTGATACCAAATTATTGTTGGAAATTTGGAAAAGAACGTTAAAATAGAGAGAGGTTTTCAACCGTCTTTTAATTGCAATACAAAAAATATAGGAGTGCCTGTTAAATAGGCTTACAACTAAATTTGTTTAGCTAAACATAAGCAACTCACAAAGAAGTGGATAAATATGATGTATGCTAAACTCTACCCTATCAGCTAAAAAATAGAAAAAACAACTACATTCTAATTAACTAAATAAACAACTATTTTTACTAGCTAAAAACTAGGAACTAAGTCGACCAGTTTTGAAGCACTAATCAACAAAAAGTTTTTTTATAAGCCCTCAACTCGAATAAAGAATATCTTTTTTGGTAATTCAAGTAAAGAATATCAAATAACAAGTTTGTGAAGAAAATACAAAGGGGCTATGAGAACAATATCAACACAAATAGTATGATACTGAAGCAACGAAAACAACAAGTAATACTAAAATTTAAAATTAAGATACTAGGAGAGTCTAACAAAACTAAAAATGGATATAGACATGCTCGATTTTCTACTAACATTTTACCCTAGTCCTTGACCTTCATCTCTTCATATCTAGGGTAATTTTCCTCAGTAAGTCATAGGTATAACATGTCCTACCTAATTACATCTCCCCAAGACTTCTTTTCTCTACATTTCCTTAATTATTTTAACTATACACAATCTCTCACATCTCCTCAATAGGATATATGTGCATCTTCTCCTCACATGCTCGAATCATCCTCACATCGCCTCGCCTCGCCTCCCTCATCTTGACACCAAAAAGGACACTACAATCTTATCATGAATAGCTATGCTTGATCTTTAACCCTCTTAGTATGCTCATACATCCATCTCAACATCTTCATTTTCTCTACTTTCATCTTCTACATGTGCAAGTTTTTGACCGGCCAACACTCCACCTCATACAACATAATTGGTATGATCATCACTATATAAAACTTACCTTTTAAACTTGAAGAGATATTCTTATCATACAAGACACCAGATTTTGTCACTGAACTTATACTCCAAATTGTTTTTCTTAATCCTGCTCAACTTGAACCCTTTGGATATCAGCTTTGTCTCCAAGCCTCCAACCTATCGTTAACTACGGTGTGTCTCTCGTCAATCAAAATTATGTAATATGCAATTAACATACACCATGAAACCTCTGGTTGGATATGTCGCATCAGTTCATCCATCATAAGGCAGATAGAAACAAACTACAACTGATCTCTTATGCAACCTCATCTCAATTGGGAAGGGAACTGAGCCTCCTTCAACTGTCCTTACACAAGTCTTAGCTTAATTGTATTACCCTTAATTTACCTAATGTGAGATTCATGTACATCTTTAGCCTCCAAACATCTCCATAGAACCCAAGTTTAATGTACATCTTTAGCCTCCAAACATCTCCATTTATAGAACCCAAGATTCATGTACATCTTTAGCCTCCAAACATCTGCATAGAACCAAAGATTCATGTACATCTTTAGCATCCAAACATCTTCATAGAACCCCCTAGAGACTGTCTTTAGTATTTTCTAGGTCAATAAACACCATATGTAAATCTATCTTCCTTTTCCTATATTACTCCATCAATTGCCTTACGAGATGTATGACTTCTGTTGTTGAATGCCCATGAATCTAAATTGGTTCTCTCAATGATAGATACAATTCTCCTCCTCCTCCTCAGCTCAACGTGTACTCTAATTTGCCTCCTTTCTTTGGTCTAATAAATCAACAATAGTAGGAAGTACATATCCTTTGATAAATTCTTCCACATGGAACGATCAATCTCTACACATTGATTCAGCAAGAGCCTTTTTATTATTATTTATTTTGCAAAACTTTCTTTTTTATAAAATATGAATTTATGGGTCAAATTTATATTTAAAAGTACATTGAAATCACAACTTGGAGTTCCAAATCCTATGATCTTCGGATCGGAGAATACATAATTTGAAGTTGAAATTTTGCATTGATTTCATGAACAAACATCGTCCGCCCGTAACCCAGCAGATAAAGTACATTACATAGTCTAGGGATTGGCGACTTACCCATTTAGTGACTTTGGCACTGGATGTTATGATTTGAAATCAAAACTCGGAAACAACTTTTCAAACGTATGAGAATGTAATTAAAAAAGATGTCCAATAGTTTCACGTAAAAGAGTATGAATATTGAAAAAGTCACGTCAAAATAAAAAGTATGATTTAGCCAGAGTGCGGGGTGGCGGGGAGCTTTCATGCTTCACAGTCCAAAACAGTTTCAAAAGTCTTTGAAGAAGAAAGAAAGTGACACTTATGATTATATATATATATGACCACCGACCCTGGACCATTTCTTATTTTCTATTCTCTGGCCAGCCTACTTTTTTCCTAAATCTTTCTGCCAAATTAAATGCATGACACGTGGCTAGTGCTAAAGCGTCATCCTTTCACTATCTAGTTTTACTTAAATGGGATGATCATTGGCTTGATATTGAACTCCATTATCACCCTATTCATATGCAAATCAACCTCTCCACTCACAAATTTAAGAAAACACACACAATTACCATTAATTACTAGCTAGTGTTTAATTCTATAACCATTTTATCTAACAATTAAAATGGTTAGACGTATCAATTTATGTGACACACTTTTCTTTTTAATTGATCCTACTAAAAGAATGTCACCTTTCTATATTTAAAGGGAATTCAACTTTAAAATTCTATTTTACTCCTAAGATGATTTATAGTCACATAATAAGGTTTGTTAAGACAACACATTTCAAAAGTCTTTAATTTAATTTTCAAAATATACTAAATTTATAGATATTATCTCAAGTTATATTGTGAATTTCTTATTAATGTATTTTTTATTAATATGATTTCATTTGATTAAATTTTTAAATAAAATCAATTATGAACATATAATTGTTTATATCTTGTGTATATCAATCTATATTATCATGTCTATGTCAGGTGTATTATACGTACATTGACACAGCCAATTATACAAGTGTACATGAACATAAGATAATTAGAAAATATTGATGAAAGCACTTTCAGCCGTTATTGCAACTAACGACGTGTAGTGATGACGACAATCAAATGACTTGTCATATTCAAAGGATTTATCTTTGAAATGGAAATGAGCCAAATTAATTCTACAATCCAGCCACGTGATAGCCGGCCACATGAAATATCAATTTACGTTTTACTCTTTTTTTTTAACTATATCACTGTCATATATACTAATTATATCTATGTTTTTAAATAATTATTTATTATTATCACTAATTAAAATCTTATAACATATATTGAAAAAGATATATTTTAGATACATAATCCCTAAAAATAGCATAAATAAAGTATTTGCACAATTAAATCATTCTCAATTCAGACTTTAATGTCATTAACTATCTCTCTCATCAATTTCACACCTCGCGTTCTTCGATACCATTTTCTCTCTTCCTTCCTTCTCTCTATCATATTGCAATCATTAAAACCTTAAAATTGAATTTCGGAACAACAACACACCAATTAGAGGTTTGTATATATATTTAATCATTATTCAAAGTCATGTATCTTTGATAGATTTATATTTGTTTTGTCTTCTAATTTTCATAAGTAAAGGTAAACCTCCATTGATTAGGATTTTCTTAATTTACTTTCATGGCTAGTCATGATTCTCAGACGAAGAATCGTCAGCGCCGCTTCATTCTTCCCTCCGATTCTGACGATGTTGGCGGTAAGTCACAACCACGGAGCATTGTTGCTCGTAGTAACAAACCAAAAGGTGAAGCAAACACCATCGAGGTTAGATGTCGGACCAATCAAGAACATAATCAAAAAAATTTGATAAGCAGAGATTTACGCATATATCTTATGCATACATCATTAATGTATTTGACATATTACTTTGTTACAATTATATATATCTAGTTTTTATCAGTGTATCTGATTAAGTGTATATGTATCTGACAAAATATACACATGTATTGGAGATTTATGCGTGTATCTGACACATTTTTGTTGTATTTGACACATTATTGAGTTAAGACTATATGTGTCTAGTTTTTATCTGTGCATCTGATTAATTTTGTGTGTGTGTGTGTGTATATATATATATATATATGATAAAATATACGCATATATCTAAATAAGAGTTCATGAATCTGAGTTAAGAAGTCTAAACTTTATAGAATCGCCAAAAAGGAGAAGGATTTTAAGTTGTTACAAGCGTAATTTTCTCCTTAATTAATGACTTTCAATTATATATCTTAATTAGATACACCTATATTTGTATTTGTTGTATTGAGGAGAGCGAGATCAAGAGAGGCGAGCGAGATCGAGAGGTATAACAAATACAATTGAATACAAAATTTAGTTCTTTGAATACAATCGACATAAAATACAAATCTTTCGCTTATATTTGATTGATTGATAAATAATACATTTGACAGAGAGGATGAATGCATATCATATTGTATTCGTTTGAATACAAATACAACTGCAACAAAAATACAAATAGTAGTTTTTCGAATACAACATATAATGATCTTTTGTAAAAAAAGAAATAAACTATACCTATTTTTCATAAACATGTTGACATTTTTGCCATATTTCATAATTTTCCCATTTTTGACACTAGACAAAATAATAGTTTTTTAACCTTACATATAAATAAATAAAAATTGAAAAAACTCATTAAAATTTTTTTATGGACAAACTTAATTAGTGAAATAAATATTATAATATTATTATGTATTTAAATCTTATAATGTATCATGAAAGGCGTGTGAAAAAATAAGTACCGCATACATTTTAAAATTATTTCTTTGAGATCATTAAAATATATTGTAAATTAGGTGAACAACTAATTAGTGTTATTTTACTAGAGTAATATATTCAAATTGATCAACATAAAGAAGGACATTAAATCATTAAAGAAATAATTCCTTCTTTGATTTGTAATAGTTTGAGATAAGTGTCAAAAATACACATATAGTATTTCCTTTTTTTGAGTTTCGTACATAAATTATTGAGAGTGAGTTTCATACCTAAATTATCACGTATTAGCTTGATATGTGTAACACACCTCAGTGATGTGTTAACTCTCTCTTTTATTTGCAAAAATCTTACCAAATGAATTTCACATGGATAAAATATTCTATCATGACAAAAATTAAATTAACTATTAATAATAGTTAAAACTAAAGATTAAATTAAAGTATTACTAACCAATTTATTTTTTAAAAATAAAATTTAAATATTTTTCTCATCCCACTCCACTAATTTGATATTATATTTTAAAAAAATAAAACAAAATTCTACCATACCCCGTCTAACTCTCCTCTTCTAATTTATTTTTATTTTTTATGAAGTATTATTTTTTAAAAACTTTTATAAAAAAAAGTTCTTTTTAGAAAAAAATAAAATTTTGGGATGTGGGGAGTACGGTGAAAGGAAGGGGTGGAGTGGTGTAAGAAAAAAATTTACATTTTATTTTATAATTTTTTTTGGGGAGGATGGAATAGTAATACTTTAATCTTTAACTTTAACTAATATTAATAATTTATTTAATTTTTGTCAAGGTAGAATATTTTGTCCATGTGAAGTGTTATGTGGTAAAAAAAATTAAAATAAAAGAGAGTGTATTACACACACTATGACCAGAGTGTAATAAAAGAGAGAGGTGAGTTTGTCAAATTAATATTCCCTCTGTCCCAAATTACTTGTCCACTTTTGAATTGACACACCTATTAAGAAAACAATGATTGACATAGTGAGTTTACCATTTTACCCCTATTAATTATGAAGTCGATGAATTAAAAAATTTATGATTTTCAAGAAGTTCTATCTTTTTCAAAGTAATTAATTGAGGGTATGATAGGTAGAAAAAAATTGTCCTTGATTTGTCAAAATGGACAAGTAAAGTGGAAATTGGACAAGTAATTAGGAACAGAGGGGTAAGTGATAATTTAGGTATAAACTCACACTCTCAATTATTTGGATTTAATAAAATATTATTTCTTTCTTACTCAATTGAGGGTATGATAGGTAGAAAAATATTGTCCTTGATGAAATATATTGCTTACTCACTACAAAATAAAATATTATAATTTGAATTTTATGTACTTGCGGGGCAAAAATTATTTCATGTAATTTTGAATGAATTTATTTACAAATATTATATTTTAATGTAAATAAATGGTTATAACTTATATTTTACGTGATAGTATAAGAAGTTGCCATTGCGTGTGTGTCTATATATATATATATGAAAAAATTATTCGAACTAGTAATTTCGGTCCATATTTTTTTTATAGCAGTGATTTGAAAACATTACATAATGTAGCAAAATTATACAATTTTATAGAAAATATTTGATTATATATGTATCTGTGTATCTAAAACTAAATATTTTACTTGACTACTAAAAATAAATATTTTAATTTATTTATTTATTTCAAAGGAATGTCACTCAATTTTGGGCATAAAAAATAATTTATTTTGTCTTGTCAAATATTATTCAATGAGAAATTTAGTTGAATGATACTTTTAATACAAAAACTTTTTAAGTGATTCTTTTATATATATAAACTTAATTGAGTGATTTGATTAATACAAATAAAATTTAATAATTTTATTAGATAAATTCTAAAAATTAAGTTATCTTTTTGAGATATTAATTCTGAAAATAATTAGTCTAGAGTTTGTACATGAATAATTAATGTTTTTCTCTAACTATCTTAGTAGAGGATTTACAGCTAAAAGTGGAAACACGTGAGAATCATGGAACGTATCATTATCAATTGTCATTTAATCATTGATGTATAACTACTTAAAATTATGGAAAAAGAAAAGTCTCAAATTATTAGAATCAATAAGTATGAGCTGATATTTTTCTACAACATTATTTTAAAGCATGAATTAAGTGTACTATTCATTTTGCTGCTCTCGAATATGACTTATATATGATTATTTACACTTTGGTTACTGAGCTTCTTGGCATCACTTTGAAAGCTCAGCTGATCAAATGAAGGATAAATGGTAAAGATGATGAAGGATAAATGATAAAGATGTGTTATCTTTAATTACGTAAATTTTTAGATAAGATAATTACACATTTAATAAACATAATATTAATTAAAATAAATGACATCTTGTTTAGTTCAAATTTCACTACCACCTATTTAATTATTAGAAAAAAATACATGTATTAAAAATATAACAGTACACTTGAAGGCAAGAGAGGATCTAGTAAGGCCCAATGGGTGTCACGTCACACGACTTCATTGGAAAAAAATGCTAATAATATATATATACTTTCTAAAACAATAGTATATAACAAAAAGTGACAATCCTTGACCCTGATTGTGCTACAGCACAGTTAGTTAAGCGTAGGGTGTGCATCATTCGGTTCGGTTCAGTTTTATGTATTATTAGTTCGATTTATCAGTTTTTGGTTTTTAAATACACTAAATCAATAACAAACCAATAAGATATTATTTATTTGTTTTCGGTTTATCGATTTTCGTCATTAACGGTTCGATTTTTGGTTTACCCAATAAGAAAATGCTCAAAAAAATAAATATATGATTTCTCACTTCTTTAACAATTTGACACGATACAGTGAGACAAACAAATCAACTGTAAATACTTTGATATAATGAAACAAGAAATATAATGAGAAATTTCATCAATAAGAGTAGATGTAGTACGAAGGCTACAATAACATGTTACTATCAAAACATAATATGAAATTTCTGATGTGAAGTAGATGTACTATGACGTGTGAAGTGTGTAGACTGTAGTGTAGAGTATTGAAATAGTGTCTAGCTATGTTAAATTATTAATATTTTAATATTTATGAAGGGTATAGTAGTAACTTACTATCGTCTTAATGGGTTATCCGCTTACACAATAACACAATACTAAAAATCGATATCAAACCGATAACCCAATAAAAAAAAAATCGTAAAACCATTAAAAACCCATTAACACAATAATTATGCATGAATTGTGATTTATTTATATAATGTTATAGTGTTTAGCATTTTTGAAAGGTAACACTCCTTACGAAAAATTATACGTACACCACTAAGGAAGCGTTACAACTTCAAATGTGTAAACGGTTTAAGTTGCAATTTCACTTAGATCCATTGGCTGGTCAATCAAGACTTATTACATGGTCCTTACTAGCTAGTAGACTATTATCCTGGCATTGGACTTTGATTTTTATACCAAAATTAATACTCTGTCGGATGGAAATTTGGGCACAAGTGTAGCAATATGCCATAACACAAAAGGTCTAAAAGTAAACGAATATTGAAAAATCATTTGAGTTTTTAGTAATGTCAACCTGTCTAACCCTCTGCCTTTCTACATCATGCATGTAGATCCTCAAAACACAAAACAAACAAATACCATATCATAGACCAACATCAACTGCAAAAAATATATCCCCTACAATTTTTGTCGGTACCTAACATAATATTTTTAATAATTCATTGCTAAAACAAAAATTAGTGTTCAAATATTGATTTTGTCCGCCATTAATTGTTGTATATTTTAAGTAAGTACTGTTGGATTATACACATATATTAATTTAGAAATTATACCCTTTTTTTGTATTATGTTTTGCGGTAAATTGAAATTAAAAGATGCTCCCTTTGTCCATCTTTAATTTACTTGTCTTTTATACTATTGTCCAGTTTGAAAAATCAACAAATAATTTATCATTTTATGTCTATTTTATCCTTACTATTAAATACTAATCGATATCTAATAAATTTCTCAAAATATTAAATTTAATATATTCAAAGGGTAATATAGTAATATTTGGCACGACCCAAAAACGGACGTGATGACACTTGTCTTTTCCCATCAAGACAAGTCAGCCTCAACCCAACGAGAACGAAAGAAATGCGGAAAGACAGTAAAACAAGAACAAGATAAAGCGGAAAACTTATTCTTCTATTAAAACCCCCTAAAATCTGGTTGTCATGTGTACATGCCACTAAATACATAAAGTGCGGAATTTAAGAAATAAGTACAAGTCTCAGTCTTTGTTTCTCAAATAGAACAAAGCTTAAAGGAAAGAAAAAAAGGGTCCACCGAATTGACAAACAGCTACCTCTTCAAATCTTTGACAATTCTCGAAGTCAGAAGGAGAAGAAAGAGATAACACGGGTCCGGACTTGGAACCTACACAAGTGTAGAAGCAAGGGGTGAGTACCAACAACACAGTGCCCAACAAGCAACCTAGAAAACAAGGCATCTAGCTAGAAAACAAATATCCTTTACACTTAAACCGAGCCTCCTCAAACTACAACCGGCACAGAAATCAACCCAACCTGACAATTCTACAATACACGACTCACAAGACCCAATATACATTGTTCAATCTTCACAATTCAACAATCAACAAATCAAATAATTCAATCTCAATGTCAAGTAGTTCAGTTACATGTAACAAGTACATCAATAACAATTAACAAGTAAGTCACGCATAAGCATCAAATGCATCAAGTCACAACGATCAATCTCTTGCCGAAAACATTTCCCATTGGCACAAGATCACTAGCTGGGACCATTTTCCATCGAATTTATATCAAATCACTAGCCGAAATCATTTCCTATCGTCTTTATATTACAAGCCGAAACCATTTCCCATCGGCCTTATATCGAATCAATAGCCAGAAGCATTTTTCATCGGCTTTATAAACATTTGTCGGAAATGACCTCGGCATCACAACACTTGTCGGCAAAGGCCTCAACATCATAACACTCGCCGACAAAGACCTCAGTATCATAAATCATCACATGTTTCATCACAGTGTTCAAAATCAATGCATATAAGCAATATCACACCACACAGAAGAGATAACAATTCACACAATTCAAGTCCACATTCATACTTTCAAGCATTTCATCAATTAATCAACAAGGGTCACAATAAATCAATTCACATCATCATGTTCATCACATATCCTTTTTTCATTTCAACCCCCTTTTTATTCAATTAAATTTATCAAGTGGACAATTTAAACCCTTCACCTCATCCCCATTACTCCCAACACACAAGCAACGAAGGAAGCACACGAATTCTACTAGAATAGGAAGTTTAGAAAGTCACTTGCCTTAAATCAATCAACAATAACTCCAAAAGTTGAGTCTTCCTCTTCTGAATCACTTCCAAAGCCACATAATCTATGCACAAGCAAGTATTCACGATAAATTTCTAGAAACAAACACTCGCATCAATCCTCTTGAAAAGTGGGTCAATCAACACATAACTGGAAACTCTCTTTACACTCATCCTGGAAACTCACACTCTACCGAGTCAGTCTAGTCAAAGGAGATGTATTGGTAGAGAAGCTCTGAACAAAGTTCAATAGCATGCAAGTCCCACAAAACTCCGGATCTCAGTAACCGATGTAGGTCTAGTCCAACCCTTCACTGCCTCAATCTTTGCTGGATCTACCCGAATACCCTCCTTGAATACCACATGTCCCAAAAATTCTACAGAATCAAGCCAGAAATCAAACTTTGAGAACTTGGCATAAAACTTCTCTTCCCTCAATCTCTGGAGTACAGTCCTCAAATGTTGATCGTGATCCTCCTCAGTCTTGGAGTACACCAAGATTTCGTCAATGAACACTATTACAAAATAATTCAGATAAAGGTCGAAACACCCCATTCATAAACTCCATGAACGATATAGGGGCGTTAATCAAATCGAAAGACATCACAAGAAACTCATAGTGCCCATAATAGGTCATGAACGATGTCTAAGGGATATCTGATGTCATAATCTTCAGCTGGTGATAATCAGATCTCAAATCAATCTTGGAGGACAGAGATGCACCTTGAAGCTGATCAAACAAATCATCAATATGAGAAAGAGGATACTTGTTCTTCACTATCATTTTGTTCAACTGTTATAGTCAATACAAATCCTCATGGATGCATCCTTCTTCCTCACAAACAACACAGAAGCACCCCATGGAGAAACACTAGGGCGAATAAACCCCTTACTCCACAAATCATGTAACTGATCCTTCAATTCCTTCAACTCAGTTGGAGTCATACAATAAGAAGGAATAGAGATGGGCTCGGTGCCTGGCTCCAATTCAATATCGAAATCAATATCCCTATTCAGAGGAACACCTAGAAGATTAGTAGGAAACACATCTACAAACTCTCGAACCACGGGCATAAAATCCATGGGAGATGACTCAACACTAGTATCTCAAATGAAATCCAAGTAGGACAAACACCCTCCATCAACCAATCTATGAGCTCTACTGAAGGATCTAACCTTGCTAGGGTAAGAATCACTAGCACCCGTCCACCAAACTCTCCGAACACCCGACATAGCTAAGGTCATAGTCTTAGAATAACAATCAAGAATAGCATGATCCAGAGAGATCCAGTCCATACTCAGGATGACATCAAAGTATATCATCCCCAAAATGATCAAGTCTACCAAGTATCATACCCGACCAAAGAAACGAGACATGATCGATACACTCGATCCACCACTAAGGATTCAGCCACTGGTGTAGAAACATGAATAGGCACATACATGCAATCAAACCCAACATTAAAATAGGTAGACACATATGAGAAAGTAGATCCCGAATCAAAAAATACAGACGCAGGTGGATGGCAAACTAAGATGATACCTATGATCATAACATCAGAAATCTCAGCCTCAGGACTCCCTAGAAAAACATAACACTGGCCCTCATGGCCGCATGCAGTCTGAGTAGAACCCTATACCTCCACCTTGTGTAGCTGGAGTACCCCTACCAGTAGTAGTGCCACATCTATCGGCCTGGCCTCTGCCTCAACCCCTGGCCGAAGGACCTGAATCCCTAGCTGGAGCAGCTGAATAAGAACATTGAGGTCCTGAGTGAGTTTTAAGAGGATACTATCGCATCATATGACCTGAATCCCCACAGGTATAGCCACATCTCAACACAGATAACTGCTGCAAACTAGACAAACTACCATGGCCACCTGAGCCAGAACAATAAGATCATCAAGATGACTGCCCACTCTCACTTGCTGGCATAGAAGCATGAACCGGTCTATGGTGTTGAAAAGAACTACTACCTTTATGTGAACCTCTGCCTTCAGATGAGGAACCAAAAAACTGACCGGAAGAACGGGCCCTCGTGGGCTCCCCAAAATCCTCTAGAACCATCAATCTCGCCTCCATAGAGGTTCTCACAATAGAGTGGATGAAAGCCCCCTCTCTGGTTGCCCTGAACACATAGGATCTGATGGAGAAAGTCAACCGTCTCACAAACCTGCGAACTTTCTCTGCCGAATCCGGAATAATAGTCCTAGCATAACTAAAAAGCTCATAGAAACGGGCCTCATGCTCGGTCATAGACAAACTACTCTAAGTTAAGCTCTCAAACCTCAGACAACTCTCCTCTCTCACGCTCCAAGGACTGAAGCAGTCTTGGAAGGCACTAGAAAACACATCCCACTCTACCGGAGGAGATCAACTGATCTAGATCTCACAAAAGTCCTCCACCACTCTCTGGTGCGACCACGAAGCTGAAGTTCAACAAACCGGACACCAGGAGCATCCAACATACCTACAGCCTCAAGCATCTCATGACACAAATTCAAGAATTCATGAGCATCCTTGTTCTTACCACCCTGAAACTGGGTGGTTTCATCTTCTGAAATCTCTCGTAACACTATCAGAATAACCTCGGGAGAAATCTGTGCACCAACAACCGGCGCAGGAACCACTGGTGGCTAGCCCACCTGAACATGAATATCCAAAGTCTGTGCCCCTTCCCTCATCTGAGAACCATGTGGCATACCTATCGCACTACCGTGAGAAAGGTTCTCTAACATACCTATCATCCTCAATAAAGTCTCCTGAAATAAAGGAGCTCCAAACTTGGGAGGAACCTAGTCCTCAGAAACCTCAACCGGCGGCTCAGAAGAAGTCTCTCTAGCTCAACCTCTGGTAAGTGGCGCTTTACGGGCATGATCTAGCCTATGCTACTCTATGAGCATGACCTCTAGCTGGGGTCCTACCTCTACCCCTAGCTAGGGCCTCAACAACAGGCTCGGGACTGCCTCCCCTCTACCACTAGAAATAGAAGCTCTAGTCCTTGACATCTGCCAAAACAACACGCAACAACTTAGCATTAGCGAAAGTAACCGCACACAATAAGAAATGATGAATAAAAATAAGTTTCCTAACAATATTTGTTGCCTCTTGAAGATAAGTACATTCGTCTCCGTATCGATCCTCAAGAATCTACTTAGACTTAGCTTGTACACAAGCGAGACCCATGAACCTGGGGTTTTGATACCATTTTTTCAAGACCCAAACAGACAAGATGAAACTTGTCTTTTCCCACCAAGACAAGTCAGCCTCAAACCGACGAGAATGAAAGACTTCACATCATAACACTAGCCAATAAAGACCTCGACATCTTAATACTCGCCAGAAAAGACCTCGTCATCATAAATCATCTCGTCACAGTCCTCACATTCGATGCATACAAACAATATCACACAACACGAAAGATACAACAATTCACACAATTCAAGTCCACATTTATGCTTTCAAGCATTTCATCAATCAATCAACAAGGGTCACAATAAATCAATTCACATCATCATGTTCATCACATAACATTTTTCATTTCAACCCATTTTTATTCATTTAGATGTATCAAGTGGACAATTTAAATCTGCCACCTCATCCCCATTACTCCCAACACACAAGCAACGAAGGAAGCACACAAATTCTACTAGAATATAAAGTTTAAAAAATCGCTTGCCTTAAATCAATCAACAATCACTCCAAAAGTTGAGTCTTCCCCTTTCGAATTACTTCCAAAGCCACACAATCTATGCATAAGCAAGTATTCACAAAAAATTCTGGAAACAACAACACCCACATCAATCCTCTTGAAAATTGGGTCAATCAACACAAAACCATATTCCAAAAATAAGGTTTGAATCTGAAATTTAATAGTTGAAAACATTACTCAAAGCTTTAGAAACTCTTTAGGGAAAATCATTTTGAAAAATGACTTAAAAATCACCATTTTACTAATTTTTTGGCTTCTTGAAGATGACCTCAAATTTCTTATTTCAAAAGCTTGATTTGAACACATAAATCCATAATAATAATAATGGGTGATTGAAGATTTAGAGTTAAGAATCGTTACCCAAAATATTTTCTTCAAAAATCTGGTCCAAATCTCCACCCAAAGCTTCCAAAATTCAAAAATGGTGAAACGAGTCTTAAACCCAAAAATTTGCAGGCCAAAAACCCACCCAGGTATCAAACAAGTGAACCCCGCAAAAAGTGCGACCTTTGCAAAAGCGAAGCCTCCTTCGCTTAAGCGATAGGTCCTTCTCTTAAGTGGAGGTCTCCTAAGTAACAAGACCTTTGCAAAAGTGAGGCCTGCAGCACCAGAAAACACAACCAACTTTCCAAGCATCTAAAGGACCCTTAGGATTCATTCAGAACCTCGTACACATAAACCACATATGCAAATCAATTAAACTCGACATTCCGAACACAATGGAACCATCAAAACAAGAATCTGAGGTCTTCATGACCTGACATCCGTGAAAACCATAAGAAATTAACTCACGCCTAAAAAGCCTAAAACAAGTTCGGAACCTCTCAAAAATCGATCAAGACCTCACTTAGGCCTAAAATTATCCCTGAATCCAAGGAACTCTCAGAATTTCGATATGAGTATTCGAACCCTTAAAGTTGACTAAAGTCAACCCAAAGACTAAAATTCCACAATTACACAACTTACGACCTCAAATCCTCAAAAAGATTCAGAAATCGACAATTCTTACATATCAGATTTTATATTTTGGGACGGATGGAAACGACGAAATTTCATTCAGACACTCGAAACTCATAAAGACACCAAAAACCAATTTCTTAACAACTTAGCCTTTCAAACAAAATACTTACCAATTCTCAACTTCTAACCCAAAGTTCAAAACCAACTTTCCAAAATCACTCGGGGTCAATATCGGGAGGGCAACACGGTAATTTTCACGGAAAACAAAAAATGATCGAACAAGTCATTACAAATATTATCCCTATATTAATTGTTTCTTCAGGTATGTGTCAAGTCAATGATGGACAATTATTGTTGGACAAAGTGAGTAGTATATATAAATAAATTTGATAGAAAGCATTAAAGGAGTGAAAGCTTTTGAGTTACTAGATCTTTGTTGTACTTTGGAGTCGTTTGACCATTAAAATATTTCACATTATTTTTGGTAAACACGTATTGATGGTAAAATTTTAGAACTTAATTTGAAGCTGAATTCCAATTTTTTCTACAATTTGAGAAATAACAAAATTGTGTTTCTCTTCAAATTACTCACAAAAGTTTTTTTTTTTTTAAAAAAAAACTCAAATTTGTATTCATGAGTGGTGACTAACACACCTCTAGTTTTCAAATATGATTCTTAACTTTGAAAACAAAAACAAAGTCAAGTTAATAAAGTTTAAAATATATTTAACTGAAATAATTTTCATGTTAAATGTAGAAAGATTGCGTATAATTTAAATCCCCATAATAAAAACTTAGCGCGCTACATTGCTTTTTTATTTTATTCAATGAATAAATTTGTGGGACTCCAGGGGAAAAAAGAAGAAGAGAAAAATACATGATTTACGAAAGCAAAATTCTTATTTTCTCGTATATGCGACATGGGCAAACGCTAATTATGTTGCACTAATTAGTACTCCTATATGTTTTATGGAGTATATGTATAAAAGGAAAAATTACACAACAAAACAAATATATGATATGTATTTACGAAAAATTATTATAGTTTAAAATATTATAATTTATAGATATATTTAGGATTTAAGAGAAAGCCCAAAATAGTCCTTCATCTTTGGGTTAAGACTCAAAGTCATCCTTGAGTTTTCACATGGAGCACTAATAGTCCCTCATGTTTGCAATATTGGTGCACTTTTGGTCCTCCCCTAAACTTTTGCCTATTTTTTAACATTAATTTAGTTCATAATTTTATATAAGGAATGTTCCATCGTCTTTTTATATATTTAGTAGAAATAATAACTCTATGTGAGAGAAGGTGAGAAGAAGAACACCTTGTTCTATTCAGTATAAATATTACTGCAGCTAAACTAAGAACATTTTAACGTATGACATTGCAAGAAAAGAAGAAATTGTACTATTGTACGTGAAATCGTCGTGATGAACCTCTCGACTTTACCTGCAATACGATTTCTACTAAACAAAATAAGGTGTTTTTCTTCTCACAATCTCTCACATGGAGTTATTATATCTACTAACTATATAAAATGACGATTAAACATTCCATACATTAATTATGAATAAAATCAATGTTAAAAAATAGGTAAAATTTTGAAGGAGGACCAAAAGTGCATCACTATTGCAAACATGAGGGACTATTAATGCTCCATGTGAAAACTCAAGAATAATTTCGACTCTTAACCAAAGATGATGGACTATTTTGGGCCTTTAATTTCTCCTCTCTCCTTTGCCTTTCTCCTCCCACTGCCCCTCTCTCTCTCTCTCCAGTCCAAACAGTTACAACCGAAAACACATTTCACATAAATATGACAATTGATGATAGAAAGGCTACCTTCTCAAGGAGGAAGACTTCTTTCAATATAAAACAAGGTGTAAGCAAGCTTCTTTCCGACCAGACTAACCTGACAATTATCTTCCTATAGATATGTATTTTGTATTATGTATCAAATGTATTTGTATTCCATATCAACTCTATTTTGTATTATGTATCAACTGTATATGTATTCTGCATCAATTCACTACTAGAAAACTGTAAATTACCTGCGACATTTACTTGGGGATTATTTCCGCAGAAATTCCTACAAATTTTCGTGCGGAAATATGAAATTCCTAAATTCTAGACTTTTTTACCTGGGAAATATATTTTCCCAGAAAAATTGGTGGGTGAATTTGGTGCCATTTTCGCAAAAATATTACCTGGGGATTTATTTGGGGCAAACAATTTGCAAGTATCATTTTCATAGGTAATTTCGCAAGTAATGAAAAAAAGTATTTTTTTTAATTTTCTTGCAAGAAAATTCCAAGATGTACTTATTTGCAAATTTAGCTAAGAATAATTACTTGGGGATTTATTTATAAATAATTTTTATGTGATATTATCTGGGATTCATGTTCTACGAATTTTGTTGGGGATTTATTTCTTAGGAATTTACTTCGGAATTTCCTTACGTGGAGAATTACTTGGGGATTTTATTGTTGTGAATTTGATTTGAGAATTTTTGTAGGATTTACTTGGAAATATGCATACTTGAATTTTTTTAATATAATTTCACTGGATTTTTTTTTTTAATTTGGAGTCCTCGAGGAATATTTTCTTGAAAATATATTTACCAAAATTTAAAATTATAATAATATAAAAAAACGACAAATGACACTAGAATGAACTTTATTGTTAAATATTCACTCTACTTTTAGAATTAATAAATTATTATACAATAATATCAATCTAATAAGGTGTTGGAACATTATCACAGATTCCAAGATTGATATTTCAATTTATATATAATTAATATTCAATCTCACTAAAACCAATGATATTATTTTTATTTTTTTTATTTAAAAAGAGACAAAATATTAAAATTGTATGGCTAGTTATTTATCCAATAAAAAAATAACTATAATAAATATTTACTGATCTAATACGGTGTTGTAATATTACCATAAATTTTAGGATGAATATTTTAAACTTACATATGATTAATATTTCATCTCACTAAAAATCAATGATACCATTTTTTGTATTATTTTTATTTGAAAGATACAAACAATTAAAATGATATGGCTAGTTATTTATCAAACAGAAAAATAAATATCATAAATATTTAATTACCCTTCGTTGTTAGAATTATATAAAATGAAAAAATATATTTTTTACTTGTATGTACAATTGATACATTATATTTTTACAAGTATTAAAAATATATAATTTCTTTACAGTAAGTTATTAAATTATATTTATTTCCAAATATATAATTAAAATACATTTATTAAAAGATAAATTAAAATTATATAGGGAAAATTATATGAAATAGCAAACTATTAATTCAAATTAAATGCTATAGCCATAGTTTGTTTTATTTGTAATTCGCAGCAAACATCTCATTTTTTGGCCATCTGATTTGATATACAATTAGCCATTTTCGGTACACAATTAGCCATTTTATACATTTCAATATAAAATGTATAAAATGTGTTTGTGTTTGTATAAAGCGAGAGAAAAATATATATACAAATACAATCCCTAGACAAATCCCCATGTTATCAACACTTTTCTTGTAGTGATTGTATTATGACAATTTTTATTCTGCCAATTGTATTTGTCGACACAAATTGTGTTCGTTAATACAATTGATACAATTATATTCAATATATGATACAAATCAATTGTATTAATTGTATTCAGACAATTATATTTGTATGTATCAACTGTATTTGAATTCTGTATCAATTGTATTAGTGATACAATGAATCCATCTAATTCCTTTCATATATTTTTTTTAAAGTATCGAATTCTTTTGTCTTCTTTATAAATCATACATAACATATGAGTTTTTCATTGTTTACGTGTTTGCATGAAACTATAACATAACGTGGCCAAAACAAAAAAGATGGACGTTATAATTCGGAGGGCATTTATGTCATTCAGTAAAACTGGGCCCCCTATTTCGTATGGACGGCCGCCCGATATAGAACGAAAGCGGTTGCACGTGCGCCAACAGTAATCCAACGGGGTCGGTGTTTTGAATGGCAGTCTGAGTATTTATAATTTACATTAAGGGTAATGTCGTAAAATAGTATTTAGTAATAATTATTTGGTTCAGGTAAAACAAAACAAGGCTTTTTGAAACCACGCACTATGAAGTTGCACTTTATATTATAATCTCAAAACTAGTAGGCAAAAAGCATTCATTTATCACGGCGCATGCTATATATCCTTCTACCAAAGAAAAAATCAACCGTTGAATTTTTCTACTTTTTACACCCAAGGCTCTGTTTGCTACTTCTTTTTATTTATTGAAAATTGAAAAAATATATAATTTTGTAAATTATATTCTTGCTTTGGTAAGCAAGTAAAATATATTATTTTAAAAATATTTATGTATTTAGAAAATAGGGGCTATGGGTGTGGGGAAGGAATGGAGTGTGTTGATCTGTTGGACAATGGGACGGAGACAGTTAATGTAGAATGACATTTGTGAATTTTTCATATTATTAGTTGTTTCTAAATTAATATATGTAACGTTTGAATTTTTTAACATAAATACAAAATTTAGAGTATTGTGTTCAGTTAAATTCATTATGTATACTTTGGATCCTTCCTTAAAATGAGGAAGGGGCAGATATTGAGAGTGAAGGCAAGACAATTAATATCGTAGGAGTACGTAATATTATCTGCAAAACTTATTTTCCTAAAATTGTAAAACACACCGATACCAAACGCAGCCTAAGGGTGTAGCACTTTATGCATAATTATTGGACACGATAGTCCGTACATTTTGATTGAACTTTCTTTATCTACTTATACCTTTATTCTATCAAACAATTCAATTACTTTTTGTTACATATATCTACGAGTCAAATCTAAATCAAGAAATCAATGACTTTAAGACATCATTCCATATTCATTCAAAATGAAATTGAATTTTAGTTACTAATCAAAGAATTACATTGTTTTATGATATGATTATTTAAGAATAAGATATTTTAGTTTAAATATAGTAATTAAATTAAAATAAGAAATCAATGACTTTAAGACATTATTTGATCTTCATTCAAAATGAAGTTGAATTTTAGTTACTAGTAAGAGTGTTACACTGTTTTATGATATGATTGTTTTAGAATAAAATATTTTAATTTAAATAGTGACTAAATTAAAATAAAGAATCAATGACTTTAAGACACCATTCGGCCTTCATTCAAAATAAAATTGAATTTTAGTTACTAATCAGAGAATTATACTGTTTATGATATGGTTGTTTTAGAATAGGATAGTTAAATTTAAATTATAAAAATAGTGATTGAGGTGACATTTTAATGTAATTTAATATTTTGTCTGTTTAATTATATGATATTTTTTAAAGTCTATTCGTAAAAGAATGATACATTTTCATATTTTAAAATTTTTTTACTTTAAATTTCTCAGTTATTACCCTTAATAACATAAAGAACTATAATGTTATATTGAAGGCTACAAAATTTCTAAGAATATTTTTCTGTTTGGCCGTAGATTTTAAAGTTGAAATTTAAAATTTGAGTTTTTGAAGTTGCAATTTCTTGAACTTAAAATTGTGTTTGAACAATATGCATCTCACTTGTGAAAATTTTGCCAATCAGTTTTTAGAACTTGAAAATTTGCTCAATCTAACTCAAAACTCTATGACCAATCAGATATTTAAAGTTAAATTTTTAAAATTTGATTCAAAATTTATGTCAAATTCAACGGATGAATTTAAAAATAAAATTTCAAAATCTAATACAAAATTTATGACCAAACCAATCACCAAAAAAAAAAAAAAACTTTTTGCTTTTTTGAGTTTCGTTAGGGATATATGGAAGGACGGGTGGTGGGTGAAAAAATATGAATAGACTTTATTGAATGTTAATGTTAAATTAGTAAGTACACTTGATATCGTCATTTCTATTACGTACATTTTACATTATTGTTACTTTTGTGCATAATTTTTTTTGCAGTAGCTCTAACAGGACAGTTTGAGCTAACAAAACTATTAACCAAATGAAGATAAGTATTTAATTCATGACAAGTTGCAATATTAATCCCATTAAAGTATGGTGAATCACTACTACTTAAACGTAGTTCACATCCAACATCTGCATATACCCATTGACTATCTTCCACAAGCTTTTGGATCCAATGACCACTTTTTTCCACAAATTTATTATCGTTGTTGTTGTTGTTGTCAATGACGAATCCAGGAATTTTTGTTATAAGATCGTCTGAGTTGACAATACGCAAAATTTTGGTACCTTGTTTATCAAGATGGTATCGGAAACTATGGTTTCCAACTCTTGGACCACCAAACGACATGACTGTTACAAGTGGTATATCTCTGAAAAATTGTTTAATATCGTAGGCTGTTAGAGTGGCTAATGCGGCCCCAAGGGAGTGGCCTGCGATGGTAAAGCTTAAAGTTTCACCATCGTATATTTTTTTAATTCGGGCTATTTCTTCTCTAACCATGTCTTGTAGACTCTGTTGCGCGTCTATTTTGGATGTATATAAGCTTAGGAAACCACTTTCGACCATTGGGCAACATATGGTGGAACAAGTATGTTTAATGTTAGGGAGAGGAGTGAGAGTGGCTCGTAGATTCTCGAGCCACTCTAAACAAGTTGCTGTGCCTCGTAAGGCAATGACAACGTCTCTTCTCCCTAGTCTTGCTATTTCTCTTTGGTCATGACAAATCGCGACATAACCAATCCAACTGGATTGCTTTGACATCCATTTAGGCGCTTTATCAACCCAATTTGGAAGCTTAATCCCACTAGTAGCTTTCAAGTACTTGGAAACACGATAACCAGTACCTGAAAAGCCAGAAAGATGAAACAGTTTTTTTCTTGAGTATTTGCACATTGCGTATGAAGGAGAAGAAGGATCAAAATTGCATGCTCTATACGCAGCTTCAACAAAATGTCCATATCGAATTATTTCTCCACGTAAATTATCATCTAGCGGATCAAGCAAACCTTCCCAATTCTTTATTCCTTGATACTCCATCCAATTCTTGCGTAGTTTCTCTGGGCTCTGTCCAGAGAAACTAGGCACCGTCCAAGCTAAATTTGGACTAGTCGGCTCAGTATTATTAATCCAGCCAAGAATGATGTTTTTGGTAAGGCTTAAATTTCTTGTAAACTTATCTGCTGGTTCAGTAATGGTGACACACTGGATTAATGTATGTTGTTGGAGGTTTTGTTTGGAAGTGCAAGAGGGTAATGGTTTAAAAGAAAGCTTCATGATATGATAATGTAGTTCTCCAGTTATGTAAAAGAATATTATAACTTGTACACTTTAAAAAAGTTGGTTCAATGTGACCTTTTTATAGTTGCATAAAGTGCAAATATATTATATATTGACTCTTTACACTATGATTGATTAATTACATTCATACACAACTGTAGTACGTGTAGATCATGTAAGTAATAATCATACATTAATAATAAGTATGTATTTTTTTTTTAATTTTTATTTTTCATTCCTAGTGTGTACGTATATAATGATGAGAAAAAAGGTGGGGTTTGGTATACATAGTTGGTAATGACAAAAATCAATATAACAGGAAAAACTGCACTCTATTGGCACATCATAGGGTGGAGAGGTGGTGCTAGCAGTGGTAGGGTCAGTGACAGATATGTGGGAATCCAATTTTTTAATTAATACCTTGAATATTTAAAGTTCTTAAAATTAGATTAATTACACTATCCGTTTTAATTTGTTTGATCTACTTTTTTTAGTGTTCGTTTAAAATAGAATAACTCAGCTTTCCTTTTTTAATAACTTTCTAACTAATATGTTTAAGATCACTTGATTTAAGAATATTTTGGTAAACTTGACAAATCTTTAATTTTAGACCATAAAATTCATTTTAAAAAAAAAAAAACTCTGTATGATCACTCAATTTAAAATTAAGGGAATATTTATAACTTATAAATTTAAAATATTGTTTGTGAAAAATTTCTATTTTTTCATTAATATATTTATGTTGTAAGTTGAAAGTAATGGAGTGAGTTGAGTATATCGTACAAAAGCTTCCTCCAATTCTATAGTCTTATAATTAACTTAGTTTCAAAAATATATTTTTTTATCAATAACGCCTTTCAAAAAAATATTTTTAAGGAGAAACAGTTTGTATTTGGTTAATAAAATTCAAAAACATTTTGAACAATAACTAGTGTTTATCCAATCTTTTCAAATGTATTTCTAATTGTATTGCATTTTTTTAAAAGTGTTTTTTTTTTAAAAGTACTTCTTACTAAAAAATATTTTTTTAGTTTATGAAAAACAAATGTTACTCCCCAAAAATATTTATATTTTCACAAAATTCATAATTTTCTAAAAATATTTTTAATCTCTCAAAACTATGGCCCAAAAGGCTATAGTCAATGAAAAAGGTGTTTAGTAGCAAATTTGATGATCCAAATTGAATCTAAGGGACAGAGAAATATGACCAGAGTCGAAGTTTCGCAAAAATGATGGTGACTTTAAGAAATTTTCCAACAAGACAGAAAACACTTGGGCTTAATTAGACTTTGAAAATGTACAATCATATGGATCACTTCTTTTAATCAGGTCTTAGGGTGTGTTAAATACCGGGGTAAGAAGGGGCGGGGGGGGGGGGGT
>JAJOOR010017242.1:0-50164 GCA_036250505.1 Solanum acaule
TTAGGACGCGAGCTGAGGTGCGACTTCCACCACAATCAAACCACACCAATATCAGAAGGCATGTGGGTTTTTCTTTAGGTTTATCAGTTTCAGTTTCGCATTTGAAATATTTTCATTTTCACCGGAGGCAACTTTTTAATTTGAGCGACAATACACCAAGTGCTTTGGAAATTATGTCAGTATAAGTTCTTACTTATGGATGTGAAAAGCTCCACATTCATGGCTAAGAGGTTGCAGACCTCTTTTTCATACTCGACTTACTTTGTTACTCTTTCCAACCAAAGATTTTCTTAACATAAGAAATTTCCTTCTCAACCGATCGAGTCAAACTACAAGCAGCGTGATTCCTAAGGTTTAAGGATATGTAGGTGGACTCAATGTTGAAAACTCGGCTGTATTCCAACATTCGCTCTCAAATCTTATTCCCAAGCGTTCCGATCTCTTCATAATTCGATAACGGGATGACTTTTGAATTTTTTCAAAATGGTGTGTTAAATTAAGTGTATCGAACTACAAATGACCTGAATTCTTAATAGCCTGAGATATGTAGGAAACCTATTTCCAGGGTCTGACCATAATTTCTAAAGTCCGTACCAAAATCCCGTTCCCTAAATGATGAAGATGTGGTCGGTCAAAATTGGATTCGTCAATTTCATTTGCCTCGAATTTCTTTCATCAATCCAAGTCAAACGAGGGATAGTTGTTGATACCCAATTTTGGACCTCCATAATATAGATTAATCATCGAGCTTCTTAAATTCCCAACGATTTGAAATAATTAACTTTATAAAATTCAAAATATTTTCCAACTCATTTTAAGTAATTCAGTCATTTTTATGATTTTTAAACTAGTGTATATATTTTTACAATTATGTATATAATTCTGTCATTTTATGAATATTCAAAAATCATCTCAAAAGATTTTATTTTTTAGTTAAATATCTTACTTGAATTAGTTTAGTTTAAATTATGGTTTTAATTTTGAGTAATCTAAGTTTAATTGAGTTTATTATTTTATTTCGTTGAAATTAAGAAGCTCGTTAGTTGATTATATTAATTCGTCTTATTTAAATTTTAGCCAAATTCACTAGTTAAACTCAATTTGGTTAAGTTTTAATTTAAGTTGGTTAATTTTGCAATTCATTGGCCAAGTGTTAAATTACAAATCCAATCCATTCCTTACCAATTATTTTAACTCTTTCAGGCCCATTTTGGGCCTCAATTCCAACAAATGGCCGGCCCAAACCATTACTTTCATCAATACAACAGCCAACCCATCCATATACATTCAGCAACCCACCAAAACAGACCCAATTCTAATTCTCCAACACCAAAATATCCAGCCCAAAAAATGCATACAGCAATCCAGATAAAAAACCAGTACCCGACCCCTGCGTTCTCTACTTCCTCAACGAGCAGAATTGAAGAATGAAACCCAGAAATCCCCCAGCCTAGCGACCCGAGCCCATTCTCGCGCATCGTTCTCTCCTCTCTCCCTTATCATCTCGTACAAGACCATTCGAGAATCATCCAGATGTCTTCATCTCCTCGCCTCAATCTTCCTTTGCTTGAATCAGACGGCTGCAAAGCTTTTTCCGTTGAAGAATGGTACAAGAATCATTCTATTCCAGCAGCAACCTTATCCGCTAGAGAGGAATTCGAATTTCGAATTCCAAATTCACCCCAAAATCACTCCCGTACCCCCCCCCCCCATTTTCTGCCATAGTTTCTCTATTTAAACCTCTTTCTCCCTCTTTGTTTGGGTTGGCATGAAGACATACATAGAGAAGGTAGTCTAACAAGTTGAAGAACAAAAAATAGATATAGGAATCTAGAAAAAGAAAACAGCCAAAAACAGAGAGGATATTTAGCTTTAGATTCTAGTCATCATTTTTTCGGATTCATTAGAGTTTGAAGTTGGTAGTGGAAGTATCCTTTCAAGCTCGTCTGTTCCAAGCTTGCTGCCCGGAAGAGATTGGGCCCAAAAGCCCACCTTTATTTTTAAAGTTGAATTTTGTTATTATTGGGCCTAAGCCTTTTTTTACTTGAATTATTATTATTTTGTTAGTTTAGGACAGGTGGAAGATTGGGCCTAAGGCCCAAGAAAAAGTCAATCTAAATAGTTTAGGACAGGTGCAAAGTGGGTCAAAGGTCCAAATTGAAATTAGGCTCAAGTATTGGTTCAGGCGGACAGAAAACCAGACTTGGGCCCAAATCTCTCTCCTTATTACTTATGTTTTATATTTGTTTAATTGTCATTATTTGCTTATTTGCTAGTTAAGGTTGTTCCCTAAACCAATTTAAATTGATTACTTGTATTTTCCAAAAAAATGAATAAGTATTTGTTTTTTTCCTTAAATTACTTTGAGATATTTCACTTAATTAATGCCCTTATAATATTTCCATTCCCCTGAAGAATGATTTTAAGTTTTAAAATTGTTATTTTCTCAATTTTAATTAAGTTGCTTGTTTTCTTAAAATAATTAACCAAATAGTTAATTGTCAGATAAGTGCATGTTAGCGGGTATTTCGGTTGCTTTCAAACCCTTCCTGAAATGCTAATATGAACTCCGAACCCTTTAAATACGTTCATTAGATTTTCTATTTTTAATCTTTTGAAAATAATAGTTTTCTTAATTTTACTTTAAAAATTAAGTGGCGACTCTAAAACCTGTCGTTTTCTCCTTTTAAAATTTAAAACAATCGTGTGCACCTAGAATTGGAAGAGGTGTGCTTGAAACGTTAATCAATATGCCTAAATTCCAAGCTATGTTAATCAATTCATAATTTCCATGATTCTTCCTCAAAATGGTTGTGCATGAGTGTATTGTTTTATTTGGGATCAAATTGTGAAAGTTAATAAACTACCCTAAACGCCTAGTAAGTCTTTTGACCGCTTTCGCATATCTGTGTTGACTAGAGCTCCTCATATGCAAATGAACTTGACTGCATTCGCGGTTTGTAGTTCACTGGATTTCCGCATTCATAGGTCAATTGACTCTATTTGTAGAAGACAGTTGTGCTCCCAGATTCAGGTTTCTATTATTGCCTCGATTTTAACTTGTTTTTTTCATTTATCTCCCGAAACACCTCTATATCTCATATCTAGAAAAATAAAAATAAAAACTATATCAAATGCACCTATTCTCAAATAAACAAGACAAAAACATAAGTTGATAGATAAGAGAAGTTGGTAAAAATACCCACTTATCAAGCATCACACTATCAACTAAGTGATCACCATGTTAATACAAACGTTTGGACTCCAAAATCGAAACAATTGAAGAATGCCCCAAAATCGAGTCAAAAATGTAATTGTGATAGCCACACCAGGAATCTAGAAATTTACTTTGTCAATTGGTCCCAAATAACTCAAGGAACCTATGCCTAGAAATTGGGCACAATCCGAGCATAATGGAAATCAAAATCAGAGCATGCAAGATAATTCACTAAAACACCATTTAAGAGGTATGAGGGGTTTTTTGGGAGAAGAAATTAGCTCAAATAATTGTCCCTGCACCTTCTTGATACTCCCAACAAGTCCTAGAAAATAAAGCCAATAACCAACTCAATCAGAGATTAGATGACCAAGTTATTGATATATCAAATTTACTAACTAAGCTGGAATTCTGGGATTGGTCTCAATAAAAAAATGAAGTTCTTTATCCCAATTGCGACATCTATGGTTTTAATCGTTATCCATAAGAAAAAAAGCATAACAATTGCGGAGGTCATATCTCATGATCATGTTGACCAAAATGGTCACCCCCATGAAATGCTTAATGTGATTGTAACCACAAGGCCACGCGACTATAATGAGCGCTTACAATGTACTTCGCTATTGCAAAGGCCTTCATCACGACTACAACGAAGGATTTCACCTGCATTAAGTGTTGTTGGATCATCCAGATCATCACGTCCCAAAATTCTTTGATGTGGTCCTCAAAATTCGTTCAGAAGCCTGTCGGCGCAATCAAACTATATTACCCACAAAATTTGGCATTTTGGATTCAATGGAGCTCTCAAAACGTCCAGTCGAGGTTGTCTTGATAAAAAGTAAGTCCCATACTCAAACTCTGTTTATAGCCAAATTTAACAAATTAGCTTGAAACGAGTTTGGAAGCCTCGAGGTCCACACTAAAGTCTTGCTAGACCAAATGCAACGTTCCAAAGCCAATGGAACCGTCAAAATTTGATTATGAGGCCATCTACATAAAGTTTTGGCCGAAGACAATCATTTATGTCTCAAAAACACAAAAACTTGCACTAAAACCAAATGATCGACTAGGTGACCAAACTTTCAGTCTCAACAAGTAATAAATCACTATGGGTCTCTATGAGAAATCTCTAAATGTAATAAAAAGGAAATGACCTAGAGGGTCATTACAATATCGACTACTAAAAAGACTTTCGTCCTTGAAAGTGAAGAAGCAAGAAGTACTTAAAGGCTCAAACAAGTGAGAAAAATGCGAGTGCTCAATCTCCCAGGTAGCCGACTCGACTGGTTGATGCCTCCACCAGACATTAACAATAGGATTGGCTATCGAGTGAAACTACCTCACATCTCTAGTCAAAATAGCAATTGGCTCCCTCCAAAGGTCAAGCGGTCATCGAACTGAACTGAATCATATAAGAGCAAGTGGGATTCGTCAGGAACATATTGGCGAAGCATACACAGAGGGAAAATTGGATGAATAGATGAAAATATATGATGAACTGCCAACTTATATGCAACATCAGCAATAGTCCAAAGAATCTCAAATGGTCCTATATACATGGGGCTTAGCTTCCCCCGCCTCAAAAAATTGATCACACCCTTCATGTGTGATACTCGAAAGAACATCCGATCAACAACTCTAAATCTCAAAGACCTGCACCTACAGTCAGCATAACTCATATATCTGCACAGTGTTGCCCTAAGCATATCTTGAATCTCCCAAACTCTATCAAAAGCCTTCTCAAGAAAAATAGTACCTCATGGACTAGGTTCTAAAATTTGAAACCAACCAATTGGATGGCAACAGTGCCTACCATATAAGCCCTCGAAATGAGCCATATGAATACTCGAGTGGTTGTTGTTTTTAATCGTAAATTACGTCAAAGCTAAGATATGGTCTCATTAACTTCCAAAGTCCAATACACAAGCTCACAACATATACTCAAAAGCCTGAATAGTGCGCTCTAACAACCGATTTGTATGTGGATGAAAAGTTCTGCTAAGATCAACACGAGTACCCAACCAATCCTGAAAGGTCCACCAGAAGCTTGAAGTTAACTGAGAACCCCAATCTAAATTAATTGACATAAGAACAACATGAGGATGAACAACAAAGAATCAACAATATTACGTCTCCAACTCTCAAAACACAAATACAACCATCAAACCTCACAAACCCCATTCTTGGATTGCTACCAAGGCATCATCCTCAAACTGACAACCAATAATCTACTCTAAAAGAGACAACTAAAGACAGAATGTCTAAAGCCAAAGGTTGTTCCAAATTGAAAACAAAATGTTAGACTACCCATACTTACGGATAACCAACTCAAGGCATCTGCTACCATGTTTGCCTTGCTCGTACTGTATAAAATAGAGAGATTATAGTTCTTCAAAAGCTTAATCAACCTACGTTGCCTCGAATTAAGGTTTTTATGGTTTATAATATACTAAAAACTCTTATGATTTGTACAGATCTAACTTTGGACCACATACATGTAATTCCTCCAAATCTTAAGCACAAATAAAACTAGCCGAACTCTAACTCATGAGTCAGGTAGTTGGGCTCATGATACGCTCAAATTACACCTCCCTAAAGAAGTATAAGCGATCGTTATCAAGTAAAGAACCCAACTTTTAGGTTGGGGTCAATCCCACGAGGAATATGGTTCAGACTTAAACTTAACTAACAATTATATCCTTATAGTCAAATTATTTCCAAGAAAACTAAATAGGGGGTTTGTATCTAAAGTAACAGATTTGTTGATTAGTTAACAAGTAAACAAGATTCAAACTTTGAGTTATCAATATGAGATGGAAACTAGGGTATATGTTTTCCCCACAAGCTCTTAACGCAGTAATCCTAATAATTGTAATCCTATCCTAGTGTTTGACATGCAAGGTTGGTAAGTTAGGTATCCCTAAGTGATTGGTCCTCCAAGTAGGGAATTTCACCACGCAACTTGGTCCGTCTACAGGTGTATGCTTTACTAACCCTTACCTTTACCACAGATTAGTCATCATATCAATGTAGTTTAGTTTTACCCCTCACTTCAATTGAATTAGACTATTATATAACATTCACTAAATCTCTGTTGTTTAATCCTTTTCTCATTCATTACCTCCTTGGTCCGGCAAGTAGGAACGAGCGAGTTCTAACGTTTGCAACCATTAAAAAGACTTCTAAACGAAAGGTTTAACAATACATGCATAAACACTATTCAAGAATTACTTAATTATTATTCATACATTGTGGATTTAGCTACTCATACTTGAGAGTTCACAATTCATAATTAGGTTAAAAGAATTCATGAACTTACAGTTAGAACAGATGAAAACACAAATCTTGAATTGAATTTCAAAGTGAAAATTGTATAAAATGAATTCTGGAAATTAAATTGCTAAGAGTTTGCAAAATAATTCCCAAAGACCAAGATATAATAGTATACAATAATGTCTACCCTTCAAAAACGAGAGTTGCAAATCCTATTTATAGAAAAAAATCCCAAACTAAGTAGGAAACAAAATAAGGGAAATAGATGCGATTTCTATTGACGACTAGACCTACGGTCCGTAGGTCACCCTCCATGGCTCCATACTTATGCAAAATTTCAGGGCCTTCAAACGACGACTCCACCTACGGTCCGTGGATTGGACTACGTTTCGTCCTGTCACTCTGTGGTTTGAGTACTCGAACTCAACTCCCAGACCAGGACTTACAACTTCCCATCTACGGCCCATCATTGGACCTACGGTCCGTGGTTGGCTCCGTTGGTGGTTACTTCTGCAATTTTCAACTCGCATCTTCATCAACCACATCCAAGCCTATTTCCAGCAAGAATTACACACAAAGCATTATTTCTAATAACAAAATATCTCGAGACACACATAAACTCTACGTGAAACGCATCAAAAATACCGTAAACTCACGGTATATCAACACCCTCAACTTAAACTTGTTGTTTGTCCTCAAGCGACACACTAAAACTCTAGACGACACTTATGTAGAAGCAAGCATACAAACTCAAGTAATCACATGGCATTCTCAATCAATTCCATCACTTAGTGGAAATCTTTTCATCTAGACTCAACAAGCTAACTCATGCAAATCAAAACATGACATATATCAACCAATAGACATCACAACATACACTTTTCACAATCACCAAGGTATCAACTCTCCAACAATGTAACTAGTGCCCTCACTTCAACCGAAATCCTTTTTCACAAAATGAATATAATTTTAAGATCAAGGATTTATTCAACACTCACGCTCAGAAGTGACTTCAAGTACAGTTAGTGGTCAATACCATAGACTTGCCCTTATTTTCTCTGCATAGACTCTCCAAACTATTCACTAGGATCACTATAGGATTTTCTTAGCTTGTAACGTAGGCTCAGAGTCAGGTAGGGTACATTTGGGTACTTTTAGTGATTTTTCCTCCCTCCTTGACATTACATTAGCTTGTTACCTCTTCTCTCAACCAAATCTTGACATCTTTTTATTTTCTGCACTTTTCCTTCATTCTCTTCAGCACATATGTGACTTTGACTTTATCGCTCTCCTTTTTTCTTTTCTTTTTTTACTTCTTGCTTCTTTGTTTTTCATCATCATTATCATTCTTTTTGTTTCTTTTGACTTCAGTCACATCTTTTTCTTTCCTCTACACAACTTTTTTCATACCCTTTTCTTCCAGTTTCCTTTTTCGCAGCCACCCTCAACTTATGTATTTTACATGAGTTGAGGTGCACAATATCCGATGTCGGACCAGGGCCAAGATTAAGATAAAATTTTAAATTAGCCACCCTCAACTTAGGCTTTTGGCCTAAGTTAAGGTTCACATGTCCAAGGAGGGACCAGGGCCAAAACAATCTTTTAGGGAAAGTGAGTTACGTGTATTGAAAGAAGTGGTCTACATTACGCTTAAACATTTGGATCAAGGCGAGTATTTATTTATTTTGGTTGAACCATTTTAGGCTTTAATGAACTCATTTGAATAAGGGCCTGATTTCACATATCAGGACACTTCATCCAATTCTAAGTGCCAATGATCGTAAAGTAGTAATATAACCCAACTAGTGAGTTGGGCTCGAGTCCCAAGGGAGTCGTTTGTAATTGAGAATCAATAGGCAAGTAAGGATAAGCTCAAGTCAATCATAGCTAAAAACATTTACGAATAATAGCATGGTTCAAGTTAGGGGTGACACAAGTGTCAAATAATAGGGGGATTTGGTTTCAACTATCAGCTACATTAGCAAATAATACAAAAATAACAAGTATAGAGACGGGTTCTTGGGATGTGATTGGATTATGGGCTAAGGTAGACAATCGGGTAATTGCAATTAATAGTGAATAGCTATAAATCAGTGAATAAGCTAGACTTTAATGGGGTAAACTTTCTCTCTAACAATTTACCCAGAATGAAATTGGTTTCTCTTGAACACCAATAAGCAGCAATTAAGAACAGTCTTCGCTTTAGTCCATTCACTCTCTCGAGCTAAATGTGTGGAAAAGGGTTTAGGGTTCACTCTCTCGAGCTGAACCCATAACAACCCAATACCCACAGACCATCGATTTAGAAATTTTGGTTTTAAAACCTCTCTCTCGATCAAGCCAAAAACATGAAGTTAGGATTGTATTTGCAACTACATCCCATTAATTTCAACAATAATTATTGAACGAAATCACTTTTAAACAACATTTACACTATCAATTAACAATACCCAGCAACTAAATCAACACATAATCACATAATCACACCCCAAGAATTGGGGTTTTGGCTAGATATCATAAAAAGGAAAAAATTGTTACCAAGTTGTGTTTCCATCAACGGGGTAGGATTGATATAGTCTTTACAAAGGTCTAAGATGAAGAATCTTCAACACCTACTTCCAAATTCTTAGAAATGGAAATCTTCAAATCTTCAAAGCTAAGGAAAAAATGTCTCTAAAACTCGGTTCTAAGTTCTCTAACTTGAAAACTGAATAAAATGAAAACTATTGAATGTTAGATACTAAACTAAAGATTTAAAAACATATTTATAGTCGCCCAAAAATGTGCTGCGAAGGACCATTTGGCGCAATAAGTTGGGATCGCCAATCCATTCGGCGATCTGCCCTTTGGTTAATTCCATCGCCTTTTTGCTTTGGCCTTCAGCATCTTCAAATTCTGAATCATTGGGAGATCTGGCATTGCCTCACGGAACCGTTTGGCGACTCACCAACTGCTCTTTTATATCGCCGACTAGATTTTCTCCTTCAGGGCTTGGCACACTGGAACATTAGGCGAGACATTGGCCATTTGGCGATTCGCCCAATGGATTAGGTGATCCTCAGGCCTTCTTTTCTTCGTCCTTTCAGCTGCCTTGTTCCTTTTTCCTCATTAGTGTCCATGCTTTGTTTCTCAATCCAAATACCTGAAATTCAAGGATTTACATCAGTTATTGGCACAAAATATGCATTTGAGGACACTAAATCTGTTAAAATAAAACCCTAAATGAGTCCAAATCGTGGACTCATTAGGGCCTATGATCATCTCCCAATTCCTAGTCTATATTGTCTTAACAGGACCAATGGGGCAAGTTCTAGATTGGTACACACTGCATGAACATGCGAAATCCTCTCACATATATTTGGCACATTATTTCATTACCGGATTATTGAATTACCTTGTTCAATTTTTAGCTTAAGTCATGTTATCGTACCGGTTCCTTATCATGTCATATGACGATCTAACACGTTCAACTAACTCAACCTATAGATCTAGCACATTTCAAATTTTTTGGACAGGTATCAATTTCAAGCTCTTATGCCATCATGATTTCATTCTTCTACTGACTTCTACACATACAATCCTAAACATCTCGGTTCAACATAAAAGTAAATCAGCCCCTTTGAGGAAAAGAACACAGGCAAGAAAATTTCAAGGGAGGATTATGAGTTGGGTTACTCTGACTTCTCCCTATCACTCACAATCCGTTTACCCCACCCCCAACAAAATAGGTGCAATTTCCCTCAATTCACAAAATAAAAAAATAAAAAAAAGCAAGGGTGAAGTAAACTTGTGGCGCATATGCGCCGAAGACCCATCAAGAGGCACGCCAACACTTACTGAAAATCAGAAAACATACCTAGGTCTACGGGTGCCATCCACGGTCTGTGAATCGATCGACAGACCATCGATGGGGTCCGTAGACCACTGCATCAGCTTAGTTTCTGTAGCTTTTTCCTTTTCATCCCTACACACGTAGCAAACATTAAGACTTCCTTTTTATATTTTCTGGACACTTTTTAGACACAGACTCTATTCTATCTATATCTAGCCAACACTACACATAAAAATTAATTAAAACCTATCTAAAGGACTACACTTTTAATAAAAACTCCTATATCGAAAATAAAATCCTTTAGTTGGCTAGATTGTACATCTTGGGTTGCCTCCCAGGCAGCGCTTGATTAAACATCACGGCACAACGCAGACACCTTGATTACTCAGACTTCATCAAGATAACAAGCCTCTATCACTTCATTTATACTCTCAGATTTCCCCAATTAGATTTTTATCCTTTGTCTGTTCACCATGAACCTCGTTCCTTCCTTGTTCTCGAGCTTAACCGTTCCACATGGAAAGACTTGAGTTAATTTGAATGTCCTGGTCCACTTGGACTTGAGATTTGCAGGGAACAAGCACAACCTTGAGTTAAATAAGAGCACCAAATCACCGCCAACAATTTCTCGCTTATCAATCTTCTAATCATGGTACTTCTTCATTTTCTCTTTGTACAAGGTTGAACTTTCATATGATTTTAGGCGAAACTCATCAAGCTCATTCATGACTACAATATCATCACTATCAAAATTCATCGCTACCACTGCTAGTGCATCGACACCTAACCTCTCCTCAATAGACACTTCAGAATCATGCTCCTCAATATGATTTACCACTGCTACCGACTTAAGATCACTTTCCTGATTCATAGACCTACAAATGTTAAAAGTCACCTCCTCATTCTTTAATCGAAACTTCATCTACCCTTTCTCCATATCAACCAAGGCACACCCAGTAGCAAGAAATGGTCTCCTTAAGATGATGGGAACCTCAAAATCAACCGCACAATCAAGTATCACAAAGTTCACCGGAAAGATGAACGGCCCCACTTTCACAAGGACATCTTTGAGCACTCCGATGGGCCTCTTCACAGTTCTATCGGCCATAAGTAAACGCATCGCAGTCGGTTTTGGAGCTCCTAAAACCAATTTCTTATAAATGGACAGTGGCATCAAATTAATGTTGGCCCTCAAATCACACTAAGCTTTCGCAAAGTATGACTTCCCAATGGTACAAGGATTAGTGAAAGCTCCAGGATCCTCTTTCTTTTGCAAAAGTGACCTAGTAACAATAGCACTATAATATTGCAGTCTCTCTTCGTTCTCAAAACTAACAACCCTCTTTTTGGTCACCAAGTCTTTCGTGAATTTAGCATACTTATGCATTTGTTCCAAAGCTTCTATTAACGGGATATTTATGGACAGTTGCTTCAGCATAGCTATAAACCTGGGATATTTTCCCTCTTTAGTATTTTTCACCAATCTCTGTGGGAATGGAAGAGGAGGTCTACGCATGGTACAACTTTTTGGGTCACCTCATCTTCCTTTTCAGTATCATCTTTTTGAATTTTTGTTACACCATTCTCATCCTTATCTTTTTCTATCACTCTTTTGACCTAAGATAGGATAGGGGGATCAACAGTTGGCTTTCTTCCGTGATTCGTGATTGCCATACAATGCCCATAATTTTTTCAGATTCTGGATGGTGTTGCTAGGAAGTGTACCAGGTTGGCATTGATTCAAAGTAGCGGACAAATGATTAAACTGTTGTTAAAGTTTCTTGATTGACACTGCATTGACATCAACATTCTAATCAATTTCAGACAAATCTTTATGCCTCTCTTTCATATTGTCATTTGTTGCATCAAACCTCTTCATCATTTTCTGCATCATATCCTCAATGTGAGTCATATTATTACCAGCATCTCAATTACCAGGGGGAACATACGGCCCAACCTTATCATTCTAGTTACCATAATTGTTCTGGTTGTAGTTGTTATCACGATTGTAGTTTCCATAGTTCCAACCTTGGTTTCCTTGACCTTGGCACGAATTATCCGAGTTGGAGCCTTGGGCATTGGTATGGAACCCCCCCCCCCCCCGGTCTGATCATCAACCAAATTCGCATCCTCCTCATAGTAATACTCCTCTGGAGGTGGTGGTGAAGATCTAGTTAGATAGTTTACAACGTTAAGTTTTTATGCACCCCCACTAACATATTTCAACACTAAGCCCAGTTCTGTCCTCGTTTGAACCATTTCTTCATGAATGTCAAAATTAGCTTGATTTGGTGCAGTTTGGACCGCGAACGTGCTCCTACCAGTAATTTCTTTTCTAGTGCTCCAAGCTTTGTTGTTTTGGGAAAGCCTCTCAAGTTTTTCAGCGATCTCTTCAAAAGTGCACTCACTATATGATCCTTCAGCAATTATATCTAACACATCTCTTCCATTGTCATCCTGACCTCTATAGAAATACTCCTTCAATGACTCATCATCAATGTGGTGATTCGAAACACTTCTCATGAACGTAGTGAACCTATCCCAAGAACTATGTATAAACTCTCCTGGTAGTATGGTGAAGTTATTCAGTTTATCCTTATGATTCATTTTTTGGACACCGGAAAGTACCTCGCCATGAACACCTTATACAGTTAGTCCCATGTATAGATAGAATTGTATGGTAACTCCGTAAACCACACAACAGCATCACCGGTCAATTACAATAGGAATACTCTCAGACCTATGGCATCCATATCCAACTCCGGTCGTCCTACACAACTCTTGCAAACACTAGACAATTTGGCCATATGAGTGTATGGATCTTCCGAAGCCAACCCAGCAAACAACCCTCTCAATGTATGAATTTGTATCAGACTACTAGTTACCACAAATGTATGACCTGGAGGTAGAGGAGGAAGAACAATAGGCCTATTTGAACCAACCGCATCATAGTCAACCCGGTAGTGATCATGAAACCTCAGTGCTGGTAGATTCTGCACCCTTTCTACATTTCCAATTAGATTACCACCATGAACATGACCGGGCACAATAACAACCCCTAGGGGCTGTAATTCAACTCCATCTCCTAGACCCTCTCTGATTGGATTGTTGTGTACCCCTTGATTATTCATTTTCCTCAAAGTTCTTCTCCATTTAGGATCATAGGGGGTCAAGGGTTCGCCTCGACTCCGAGTACTGGGCATACACTAGAGTAGAAACCTGTAGAAAACAAAAACAAAATAAACACTTAAATCAGGAAATACTTGACTAAAGTTCAACAATGTAGTTAGTATAATCTAAAAATCATATTCTCCGGCAACGGCTCCAAAATTTGATACGCTCAAATTACACATCCCTAAAGAAGTATAAGCGATCATTCTCAATTAAAGAATCCCACTTGTAGGTTGGGGTCGATCCCACAAGGAATATAGTTCAGACTTAAACTTAACTAACAATTATATCCTTTTAGTCAAACTATTTTCGAGAAAAGTAAACAGTGGGGTTTGTAACTAAAGTAACAGATTTGTTGATTAGTTAACAAGTAAACAAGATTCAAACTTTGAGTTATCAATATGAGATGGAAACTAGGGTATATGTGTTCCCCACTAGCTCTTAATGCACTAATCCTAATAATATTAATCATATCCTAGTGTTTGACATGCAAGGTTGGTAAGTTTGGTATCCCTAAGTGATTGGTCCTCTAAGTAGGGAATTTCACCACGCAACTTGGTCCATCTACGGGTGTATGCTTTAGTAACCCTTACCTTTACCCAAGATTAGTCATCATATCAATGTAGTTTAGTTTTCATCCTCACTTCAATTGAAATCAGACTATTAGATAGCATTCACTAAATCTCTCTTGTTTAATCCTTTTCTCTTTCATTTCCTCCTTGGTCCGGCAAGTAGGAACATGGCGAGTTCTAACATTTTGCAACCATTAAAAAGGATTAATCATACATGCATAAACACTATTCAAGAATTACTTAATTAGTATTCATACATTGATAATTGTTCATGGTTCCCACAACCCTAGTTGTGGATTTAGCTACTCATGCTTGAGAGTTCACAATTCATAATTAGGTTAAAAGAATTCATGAACTTATAGTTAGAATAGATGAAAACCCAAATCTTAAATTGAATTTCAAAGTGAAAATTTTATAAAAGAAATTCTGGAAATTAAATTGCTAAGAGTTTGCAAATAATTCCCAAAGACCAAGAACTAAAAGTATACAATAATGTCTCCCCTTCAAAAATGAGAGTTACAACTCCTATTTATAGAAAAACAAATCCCAAACTAAGTAGGAAACAAACTAAGGAAATAAACTGCTCAGACGTGGTTTCTATTGACGACTTGACCTACGGACTGTAGGTCACCCTCCGTGGTTCCATAATTATGTAAAATTTTAGGGCTGTCAAATGACGACTTCACCTACGGTCCGTCCTGCCACTCTGTGGTTTGAGTACTTAAACTCAACTCCTAGACCAAGACCTACGACTGCCCATCTACAGCCCGTCACTGGACCTACGGTACGTGGTTACCTCCATCAGTTGCAACTTCTGCAATTTTCAGCTCGCATCTTTATCAACCGCGCGCATCCAAGCCAATTTCCTGCAAGAATTACACACAAAACATTATTTCTAATAACAAAATAGCCTAAGACACACACAAATTCTTAGTGAAACGCATTAAAAATACCGTAAACTCAAGGTATATGAGCTCATGCACCTTCAGCTGCCTTGATGAATATGCAATCACATGGCCATGTTGCATCATTACACAACCCAACCCAATACTGGATGCAACACAATTAACAGTGAAGCCTTCACCCTCTATTGGAATATTTAAAACAAGAGCAATAGTAAGCAACTTCTTGACCTTCTCATAGCTCAACTCACACTCATGTTACAACTAAAAAAGAACATCAAGGTGAGTCAAATGAGTCAAAGGTCATGTAATAAATGAGATGCCCTCCAAAAAGTGTCTATTGGTATCCAGTTAATCTGATGAAGCTCTGAATGTCAATCATTCAAGAGGGGCTTTCCCAATAATTAAAAGCCTTAATCTTTGTTGAATCAATAACAATGCAATCCTTGAACACCGCGTGCCAAAGAATGATACAAATTTCAGACAAAACAAGCACTTTGAGAATTTTGCATAAAGCCATTGATCTCTCAAAGTATAGAGCATAGTCCTCAAATGTTGCTTGTGCTCTTTCTTGATCCGTGAGTACATAAGGATGTCATCAATGAATAGATAGATGAAATAGTCAATATACGGCCTGAACAAATGCGTCATCAAGTCCATGAATGTCCAAGAGGAATTGGTCAACCCAAAAGATATCACTAGAAACACATAATAAGTATATTGAGTCCTAAACGCTACCTTAGGGTTGTCTGCTGCCCTAATCCTCGATTGATGGTAACTTGATCTCAAATCAATCTCTCAAAACACTACGACACCCTGAAGTTGGTCAAACAAATCATCAATTCGAGGCATGTGATACATACTCTTCATTATCACCTTATTCAACTACATGTAATTGATACGCATACATACTTTTATCCTTCTTCTTCATAAATAGAACGAAGTCACCCCCAGGTGACATAGTCGGCTGAATGAATCTCTTACATGAGAGATTCTAAACTTAAACACTAAGTTCCTTGAGCCCTCTTGGGGCCATATGATACTGCGAAATAGAAATAAGATGAGTGCCAGCTCAAGGTCAATAGCAAAGTTTATATCACACTACAAGTGAAGACTAAGTAGATCAACAAACAACACATATACAAACTCTCACAAAATATACACTAAATCAATTAGAGGTCCTCCCCTACTAACATCCCACACATAAGCCAAATAAGTTAGAAATGTCCTAGAAACCAATCTCTGCACCAAAACATAAAAGATAACCAAATCGGTCTTTGACAAAAAAAACCATGCCACACCACCAAAGGGATGCTAGTCATAGCTAAGGTAACATTCATAGAAAAATCATCCAAGACCGCATGGTAGGGGGATAACCAGTCCATATTTAGAATAACATGAAAATATAACATATACAACATAATAAGGTCTGCTCGAGTGTAACACCCCATGCCCATTGCACCATGGGCCTCGCAATTGAGCTTTTCTATAGTACGGGTGTGATCAACCACATCAATGAACGATATGCCCAATGAAGTAATATACACAATCTCAATACGCAGTTGGAACCTTAAACCACAGACAGAGTAAGAAAGCCTTTCTTGCTCAGTAGGTAGAATCATAGTAGCATATATAGAGAGCTTATGAAACCTTGACTCATACTCCAATATGGATATAGATCCCTACTACAACATAGAAAATTAATCCTAAAGTTGATATATGACACTTCATGGAATAGTCCTAGCTAAGAACACCATATAAAACTTAGTCCACGACATCTGAGATAACCAAGCTAGTCTACACTTTATAAAGTTTCATCACCACTGCCTGGCTGGCCCATCATGATGACAAATAGTAAAGTCGTCTCTCTATAAAGGTTCCACGAGTTCCTGATGACCTACTCTGAGCTGCTATATGCTTTGTGTGTTGTCAATAACATGAAAGCATAACATATTCAACATAATAAGGTATGCCCGAGTGTCACACTCCATGCCCATTGCACCATGGGTCTTGCGATGGAGCTTTTCTATAGTACGAGCGTGATCAACAACATCTAAGAATGATATGCCCGTTGAAGCAATAGACTCAATCTCAATTTGAAACTGGAACCTCAAACCACAGACATAGTAAGGAACCCTTTCTTTCTCAATAAGTAGAATCATAGTAGCATGTATAGAGAGCTCATGAAACCTAGACTCATACTCCAATATGGATTTAGAGCCTTAGTACAACCTAGAAAATTGATCCTAAAGTAGATATATTACACTCCATGGTATAGACTTAGCTAAGAACGCTATAGAAAACTCAATCCATTACACCTGAGACAACCAAGCTGGTCTACACTTTATAAAGTTTCATCACTACTACCTCATTGGCCCATCATATTGACACGCAGTAAAGGCAGCTCCTATCAACCCCACAACACCCGAAGCATACAGCCGCTCAGAGTAGATCATCAAGAGTCGTGGACATCCTCCCCTATAGACTTAGAAATATTTGAGGATAAAGTCTCAAGAATACCTTAAGCATATTTTTCTCCTCTGATGATGCTATTTTTGTATTGATTACTAGTTGGGAGATGATGCATTCTAGTAGGACGTCAACTTGTGGAGCAGTTGTTGGCTAATCATGTAGTGTTGGCATAGCTGGAGCTGGGGAATCCTACATGCCCCCCTAGCATGGCTAGTAGATGAGCGATAGCCACTTGTAGATCTGGCATCATAACTTGTTTGGTTAGTGGTTGGGCTGGTCTCGACCCTACTGGTTGTGGAGAAATATTAGCTACCTTAGGCTCCACAAATGGCTCAAAAGGTTAATTACTAACCCTGTCCTGGCTGATGTTGCATCCCTCGAATGACCTCAGGGTTGTCGTCTGCCCCTAGGTGGGGTTCTACCTGCAAACCTAGGTGCATCACCCCTGGTTGTAGAGTCATGCGTATGATCCATTTTGAGAAAGAGTGAAACAAGTAATATTCAAGAAACCAAATAAAAAAAAACCAAATGCATGATAACGAACCAAAAGAAAAAAACTTCCTAAAGATCATATGTTGACGTCTCTGTATCGATACGCAAGACTTTACTAAACATTAGGTTTGTACAAGCGACACCGGTAAACCCAGGGATCTGATACCAACTTTCTCACAACCCAAAACCTCAAGTCATGATGGAAACTACTACCACCCAACAGTAGGTAAGACAACCATACTAAAGAATGACAAGTAACAATAATATTTGGTAGAACCAACAACAAATAAAGAGCAATTTGAGGGAAATACATTGAAAATAGAGAAAACCAACAATATATACACTTCAGAAAATAAATACAATCCCCATAAACTGATGGACACAAGTACAAAGCTACTAATACAAATTTGTCTCGAAAACAAAAGACTAGTCAAAAACTATACAGAAAAGGAGACAGGTTGAAATAGGACACCATAGGCTCACCCTCAACTTCGAAGATCTCCACAACAATCCTAAATCAACGTTGACGTATGGCACTAGCATATGCATCAAGAAAGTAGATGTTAAATGCAGTATTAGTACAAAAATAACGGGTTCCCAGTAGGCATCATAGGTGACTCTACATGATATGAAAAGTAAGAAAGTAAAAGCAAATAGAAGGAACAAGAGTAAAATGTTAATGGATATCCTAACTATGAAGCACATAAATCTTGAAAAGGATAAATGGTAAAGTAAACAATTAATTATAACCTAACTAGGACCCATAAGCCCAAAAGATACACTCATGCACAACTGAAAGTAAATAACCCAAACGGAACCCCATAAGCCTGATAGGCACATAAAAGGGTTAAGGAAACCACTGGTTAAGTTAAAAAAAAATGTTCTAGAACTGCAACGACTATCCTCAGACTCGAACAACGATTATGGCAATCCACAGAATCCAATAGAATCACCAAGTCATGGCTCGAACTCGACTAATAGAAGTAACACTTGGACTTTAACTATTTCTAAAAAGTGTACACATGGGCCTCAAACTAAAGATTATAGACATGCACATGGACCTCGAAATGCGGCTAATGATCATGAGAACAGACCTTGAACCATGGCTAAAATTTTTGAAAGCCTCCTATAACCCGCTCATTCTCGTAAAGAATCACATAGTAGAGCAAAACCACAACCAGAGTCACCAAAGACCCACTACATCTCCAAATTAAAGACTCAACTAAAATAGCCTACATGCTCGCAATTGCCGAAGAAATCCACTCAGGTTCATACACAAGGAAAAATATGGATGAATGGTCAAAAGAGTTGAGTAGTCACCTAGATAAGGATCATACTATTAGACAAAGGGTTTCTATATTATTCTACAAGGAGTTAAGCCGTCCTAAGTGATGTCAAATAATTACTAAGGCCTATCAACTCCAAAATGCAAGTCTAAGGCAATCACAAGTGTACACCTAGGCTAAGGCCAAGAACAAGTTACCAATAACAAAATTAACGACAATATAGATACTACAAAGGATGGAGCAAGTGACGCAACTAATGTAAGTAGGCTCAATATCCCGAAAACTATCTAAAATACGTCGAACCCATGATTTCTAATAACTAAACATGATAAAAACTACAAACCCATCTGAAATCTAACTAATCAACATGAATTCACAATCACAGGCTTATTCTAAACAACAGTATGACGTAGACAACCTCAAAGTTTGTTGTGCACGCTCCAAGACCAACATTTTGGAGCTTTTCCATTTTAAATGACTCTTATTGCTGCCTCACTATCAAATAAATGATTAAAATGTAAATTCAGACGTTTAAACAATGAAAACAAATCAATAAAAGACGGATCCAAGATTGTGTCAAAACATTATTATGAGACCCTGATCAAGAATCCCATAATTCACTCAGTCCATTGGTCCAAAATAGTTTAAGGAGCATATTCCCATAAATTATGCACATTTCGAGCTCGGAAGACAGGGAAATTAGATGATGCAAGATAATTCACTATAAACCCATTAAAGAGATATAAGGGCTCATTTGGGACAAGAAATTACCTCAAACACAGGCCCCACATCTTCCTGATGATTCAAACAGTAGCCTCAATAATTCCTAATATATAGATCCAAATACTAGCTCAATCGGAGCAAAGATTACTAAGTTATCGATTTCTCAAAATCTCTAAGTGAACTTGAATTTCTGGATTGGTCTCATTAAAATATGAAGTTCTTCATATCTATAGCAGTCTCCAAGTTAATGATCCCTATCCCCAAGAATAAAGAATATCACAATTGTGGAGGTTAAATCTCGAGATTGTGCTAACAAAAATGCTCAAGGCCCATCAAATGCTCATCGCGATTGTGACAAGAACGCCACGCGACCACAATGATCAGGTGCAATGTCCTTGACAATCATGGAGGCTTTCATCATGACCAAGAAGAAAGATTTCCCATGCACTAAATATTGTTGCATCAGCTAGAATATCAACTCCCAATATTTTTTGACAGGGTGCTCGAGATTCGTTTAAAATCCAGTGAATGCAAAACAAACTATGCTACCCTATAAAATTCTAAATTTTGGACACAACGGAGATTTCAAAACATCCAACCAAGGTAGTCTTAACAAAAAGTAGGTCCCACATCAAACTCTATTTAAAGCTAAGTTTCACAATGTAGTTTATAATAAGGCTGGAAGTTCACAATGTAGTTCATAATATCGCATTGGTCTACACCGAAGTAAGATATATAAACCAAGAGTTTTACATTTGAGTCTAACCTTTGAGGTCCGCTGAGAGCTCTGGATCTTCTATGATTGTCTATGAAATGTGACATTCTTCTAGTTGGTGAGTGCTTCTTTGTTCTCATATGCATCTTTTCCCTTCTACTCGTTCATTAATAAGTTCTCCTTGATTTGGAGCAATTGTCGACACATCTCTGGGGAGATTTTCTAGTTTTAAATCGATAAGGTTTTTCAATCTATAGTTTTCTATCGATCGAGTAATTTCTCTAAGTGTTTTCCTCTTTTGTATATCTCACAGATCTGATAGCCTTTTGTGCCAATGATACGATTTATCATTTTTCTTATCAGGTACCAATTTAGTTTGATTTACTTACTCCCCCATAATTAAAGTAATATCTTTGACATTGTGGTTTAAATATTTGTTGAAGCACGAGTTGAATCCTTCTCATATGTATTAGGCCTTTATTTATGAACAACACATAAGTCCTATAAAATTTCGACCCAAAACTGAACGGACTAGTTAAAAAAAATGATTTGATCCTATCTAGAAGCTTCCAAAATAATATCACATTGGTCCAAACCTAAGTAAGATATGTAAACCAAGGGTTTTACATTTGAGTCCAACCTTTGAAGTCCGCTCAAAGCTCTAGATCGTATATGATTGTCTCTGAAATGTGATATTCTTCTAGTTGGTGAGTGTATCGTTGCTCTCATATGCATATTTTCTCTTATACTCGTTCATTAATAAGTTCTCCTTGATTTTTAGCAATTTTTCTAACATCTCTGGAGATATTTTCTCTATTTAAATCGATAAGGTTCTTCTATCTATAGTTGTCTATCTATCGAGTAATTTTTCTAAGAGTGTTTATCTTTTGGATCTTGCAGATCTGAGAGCCTTTTGTGCCAATGATATGATTTATCATTTTTCACTTCAGGTACGAATTTAGTTTGATTTACTTACTTCCCCATAATTGAAAAAATATCTTCAACATTGTGGTTTGAATCTTAGTAGAAACATGAGTTGAATTCTACTCCTATGTATTTTGCCTTTATTTGTTAACAACACATAGGTCCAATAAAACTTTGACCCAAAACCAACTGGCCCAGCCAAAAAAATTGATTGTTATCCTATCTAGAAGCTTCCATAATAATATCAACTTGGTACACACCTATGTCAGATATGAAAACCAAGGGTTTTAAATTTGAGTCCAACTTTTGAGGTCTGCTGAAAGATTCAGATCTTCTATGATTGTCTCTTAAATATGATCTTCTTCTAGTTTGTGAGTGCTTCGTTGTTCTCATATGCATCTTTTACCTTCTATTCGTTCCTTAATAAGTTCTCCTTGATTTGTAGCAATTTTCATAACATCTCCGGGGAGATTTTCCTGCTTTAAATCGATAAGGTTCTTCTATCTATAGTTGTCTATCAATCAAGTAATTTCTCTAAGAGTGTTCCTCTTTTGGATCTCGCACATCGGAGAGCCTTTTGTGTGAATGATATGATTTATAATTTTTCTTGTCAGGTACTAATTTAGTTTTATTTACTTACTTCCCCATAATTGATGTAATGTCTTTTACATTGTGGTTTGAATCTTTGTTGAAGCATGAGTTTAATCATTTTCCTATGTATGTGGCCTTTATTTGTTAACAACACATAGGTCCAATAAAAGTTCGACCCAAAACTGACTGGACCAGCCAAAAAATTGATTGTGCTCTTATCTAGAAGCCTCTAAAATAATATCACATTGGTCCATACCTATGTCAGATATGCAATCCTAGGGTTTTACATTTGAGTCCAACCTTTGAGGTCTACTGAAAGCTCTCGATTTTTATGATTGTCTCTGAAATGTGATCTTCTTCAAGTTTATGTGTTTCGTTGTTCTCATATGCATTTTTTCCCTTCTACTCGTTCATTAATAAATTCTCCTTGATTTGTAGCAAGTGTTGTAACATCTCTGGGGAAATTTTCTTGCTTTAAATCAATAAGGTTCTTCTGTATATAGTTGTCTATCGATCTGGTAATTTCTCTATGAGTTTTCCTCTTTTCGATCTCACAATTCTTAGAGCATTTTGTACCAATGATATTGTCACGCCTCGAGCCTACACCCTGGACGTGGCTGGCACTCAAGAACTATTGCTGGCCCTAAGTGAACCCTTGGCCTAGCTTACTTACTCAGCGGAAGACTTACCTCATGAAGAAAAATACTTTTAAAGTAAATTGAACTGCTCAATAAACTCTTAGAATGAATCAAGATAACATTCACTGGCCAAAAGTGGCAATTCAAGTCTCAACTATTTAAACAGGAAATAGAAACTCAATAACTAACATCTGATTGTCTATCTATGAAGCCTCTAAAACAACTAAGATGAATGTCGAGACAAGCCCAACGACATCCTAATGAACTGATAATAATACTGAAAGCAATAAAAGGGATCCTCCGGAAAGGAAGGAGGCTCACCACAAGACTCTGAAATGCTCAATTGGATCAACGATGCACTGGATGCCGATCCTGGTTACCTGTGTCTGCATCATAAGAAGATGCAGGCCAACTGGCATCAGTACATTGAATGTACGAGTATGCAAGTTTTAATGTTAAACATAACTTAAGCTTGAAAGGAACTGAAGAACTTACCTGGCTCAACTGAACTGAACTGAACTCAACTGAACTGATTTCAATATACAGCACTGTAAATAAATGCAGTAAAAAGAAAAGCTTTAAAACATGCTCTGTGTATTCTAAATACAATAATAACTCTGTATGTATGCAAAGATACAATATGAACTCTGTTTGTATATGAAAATACAAATATTTCTGATGTATATAAAAATACATAATACTATTGTGGGAGTTTCTCTAACCGACAACCATCACTTAAGAGCTATCGTGATGATACATCGTTTTGCCTCACGCTGCCAGGGCCATCACCTTGCCGGGGGTATAGAACCTGAACTACTAAGTGGATTCACTAGTCTATGCTAAAAAACACTAAAGGAATCATCTAAAAAGTATGACCCTTTTCTTCCCATGGTGGCTACATGGTTTATGGGGGCTGTGAGTTGTCTGAACTCTCCCACATATCGGTGCTCAATACCACTCCCAAATTATGATACTAGCTCTTATGTTTAAAAACATACTTCTGTGATTTGAGATAATTGCTCAAAAACTTAGCACAAAGGCTATCTTTGAAATCTCAGTTTCCCTTCTTACTTAATTGTGAAACCATTTACTCTTTTCTGAAACTAGCTCAAAGGCTCTTTGGAAATCTCAGTTTCCGTTCTTATTTAAATGTGAAAACATTTAAAAACTCTTTGGGAATACATAGTCCCCATATACTTTTGAAGAAATGAACTTCAACTTTACTCTTTACTAAACTCAAAACTCAAGTCTTAAAACAAAGTTAAATGATTCGTAAAAGACTTTCGGAAGACTTTACTTGACTCTTAACTTCTCTTGACTTGAATTTTGGATTTAAGGATTGAGATTTGTGATATGAAAGATCTAATGATATTTAGGAGTATTTTTAGATAGCTAAACATGAGAAAATGTCAAGAATTCACTGTCTGAAAGCTGGTCCGCGATGCAGAGATGTATTTAAATTTTGGTCGCGAAAATACTTTTTGAGGTAAAATGGTCTGTGACCGCTCCGCAATGCAAAATTATTTTTCCCAAATCTGGGGAGCAGGTCCGCGACACAAAGCCAGTGCCCAGGTTTGCCCGACTGATTTTCTTCTTCGTTTTCCAACACCAATTCGCCTAGATTCGATTCTTTTTCTCCATATCTCTTTAGATTATGTACCCACAACATATACACAATAATCTTACTCAAAGCAACTCTAATAATCGAACTTACACTCTGAAGAACTCCTCAATAACATCCCAAATTCAAGAACGAAAGTAAATTCAAGAACACATCTCAAGAACATTCAAACTTTCAACTTTTAGGACGAATTCATGCTGAATTAATCATGTTTGGTGCGTGGGTGAATGAACCCAACGCTATGAGAGTCTCACATCCCTCGTAGGGATCACCCCTTGATGAAATCCACGATCTTAGCTTCAAGAACTTGACGATTTCCTTGCTTCTCCTTCTCTTCTCCTTTCTCCTCTTCTTTTCTCTTCTTCTTTTCTCTTCAAAACCCTAACTCTTCATTTTTGGAAAAGCATAAACTGACCAAGTTCATTTTAGAACCCAATTAAACTCCTAAAAATGAATTTAAATAATAGGGTATGGAAAAGACCAAAACACCCTTTAAAAATCCGGGTTAGACATTTCCTTATCTAAACATCCCAACTTCCAATGGGAATAACTCACTCATACAAACTCGGAATCGTGCAAACATGATGGCGTTGGAAAGATTATTCCAAGATAATTCCTACGATATCTGGAAACACACCTAAATCATCCTGAGGTAGAAGTTATGGTCGTTTCAAGTTGACCAAAAACTCAACTTTAACACACTTAACAAATTCCGAGATTTTTATATTCTTTCCAAAAATGACTATTTCCGATTTTAAACTTCTTTCTAGTTCTCTCTAGTTATGGTCTGTTACAGATATGATTTATCATTTCTTGTCAAGTACCAATTTAATTTGATTTACTTACTCCCCCATAATTGATGTAATATCTTTGACATTGTGGTTTAAATCTTTTTTGAGGCATGAATGGAATCCTTCTCCTATGTATTGGGCCTTTATTTGTTAACAACACATAGGTCCAATAAAAGTTCGACCCAAAACTTACCGGCCCAACCAAAAAAAATGATTGTGATCCTATCTAGAAGCTTCCAAAATAATATCACATTGTTCCACACCTAAGTTAGATATGTAAACCAAGGGTTTTACATTTGAGTTCAACTTTTGAGGTCCGCTGAAAGCTCTGTATCTTCTATGATTTTCTCTTAAATGTGATCTTCTTCTAGTAGGTGAGTGTTTCGTTATTCTCATATGCTTATTTTATCTTGTACTCGTTCATTAATAAGTTCTCATTGATTTGTAGCAATTGTTGTAACATCTCTGGGGAGATTTTTGCGCTTTGAATTGATAAGGTTCTTCTATCTATAGTTGTCTATCGATCGGGTAATTTCTCTATGAGTGTTCCTCTTTTGGATCTCGCAGATCCGATAGCCTTTTGTTCCAATGTTATGATTTATGATTTTTCATGTCAAGTACAAATTTGGTTTGATTTACCTACTTCCCTATAATTGATGTAATAACTTTGACATTGAGGTTTGAATCTTTGTTGAAGCATGATTGATTCCTTCTCCTATGTATTTGGCCTTTATTTGTTAACAACACATAGGTCCAATAACAGTTATACCTAAAATTGATCAGCCCAGTCAAAGAAATTGATTGTGATCCTATCTAGAAGATTCCAAAATAATATCACATTGGTCTACACCTAAGTAAGATATATAAACAAAGGGTTTTACATCTGAGTCCAACCTTTGAGGTCTGCTAAGAGCATTGGATCTTCTATTATTGTCTCTGAAATGTGATATTCTTCTAGTTGGTGAGTGTCTCGTTGATATCGAATGCATCTTTTCCATTCTACTCATTCATTAATAAGTTCTCCTTGAGTTTTAGCAATTTTCGTAACATCTCTAGGAGATTTTCCTTCTTTTAATTGATTAGGTTCTTCTATCTATAGTGGTCTATCAATCATGTAATTTCTCTAAGAGTGTTACTCTTTTGGATCTCGTAGAATCGAGAACCTTTTGTACTAGAGACACGATTTATCAATTTTCTCATGAGGTACCCATTTAGTTTTATTTACTCACTTCCCCATAATTAATGTAATATCTTGGACATTGTGGTTTCAATCTCTGTTGAAGTATAAGTCAAATCCTTCTCCTATGTATTTGGGCCTTTATTTGTTAACAACAGATAGGTCCAATAAAAGTTTGACCCAAAATTGACTGGACCAGCCAAAAAAACTGATTGTGATCCTATCTAGAAGCTTCCAAAATATTATCACATTGGTCCTCACCTAAGTCAGTTATGTAAACCATGGGTTTTACATGTGATTCCAACCTTTGAGCTTCGCTGAAAACTCTTGATCATTTATGATTTTCTCTGAAATGTGATCTTCTTCTAGTTGGTGAGTGTTTGGTTGTTCTCATATGCATTTTTCCCCACTACTGGTTCATTAATAAGTTCTCCTTGATTTGCAGCAATTGTCGTAAACTCTTTGTGGAGATTTTCATGCTTTGAATCGATAAGGATCTTCTATCTTTTATTGTCTACCTATCGGGTAATTTTTCTAAGCGTCTTCCTCTTTTGGATCTTGCAGATCCGAGAGCCTGTTCTGCCAATGATATGATTTGTCATTTTTCTTGTCAAAAACCAATTTAGTTTGATTTACTTACTCCCCCATAATTGATGTAATACCTTTGATATTGTGGTTTGAAGCTTTGTTGAAGCATGCGTTTAATCCTTCTCCTACATATTTAGCCATTATTTGTTAACAACACATAGGTCCAAAAAAAGTTTGACCCAAAACTGATAGGTCCAACCAAAAAATTTGAATGTGATCCTATCTAGATGCTTCCAAAATAATATCACATTGGTCCACACCTAAGTCAGATATGTAAACCAAGGGTTTACATTTGATTCCAACCTTTGAGGTCCGCTAAAAGCTTTGGATCTTCTATGGTTGTCTTTGAAATGTGATCTTCTAGTTGGTGAGTGTTTCGTTGTCCTCATATGCATCTTTTCCCTTCTACTCGTTCAATAATACGTTCTCCTTGATTAATAGCAATTGTCGTAACATCTTTGGGGAGATTTTCCTACTTTAAATCGATAAGGTTCTTCTATTTATAGTTGTCTATTGATCGGGATAATTCTCCAAGAGTGTTCCTCTTTTGGATCTCGCAGATCCGAGAGCCTTTTGTACCAATGATATGATTTATCATTTTTCTTTTCAAGTACTAATTTAGTTTGATTTACTTACTTCCCCATAATTGATGTAATATCATTAGCATTGTGGTTTTAATCTTTGTTGAAGCATCAGTTCAATCCTTCTTCTATGTATTTGGCATTTATTTGTTAACAACACATAGGTTCAATAAAAGCTCAACCCAAAATTGACCAGCCCAGCCAAAAAATTGACTGTGATCCTATCTAGAAGCTTCCAAAATAATATCACATTGGCCCACACATAAGTCAGATATGTAAACCAAGGGTTTTAAATTTGAGTCCAACCTTTGAAGTCAGCTGAAAGCTTTGGCTCTTCTATGATTGTCTCTGAAATGTGATATTCTAGTTGGTGAATGTTTCGTTGTTCTCATATGCATCTTTTCCCTTCTACTGATTCATTAATAAGTTCTCCTTGATTTGTAGCAATTGCCGTAACATCTCTGGGGAGATTTTCATGCTTTAAATTGATAAGGATTTTCTATTTATAGTTGTATATCGATCAGGTAATTTCTCCAAGAGTTTTCCTCTTTTGGATCTCGTAGATCCGAGAGAATTTTTTGCCAATGATATGATTTATCATATTTCTTGTCAGGTTGTTTATTTTGATTTACTTATTTCCCCATAAATTATGTATTATGTTCGACATTGTGGTTTGAATCTTTGTTGAAGCTTGAGTAGAATCCTTCTTCTATGTATTTGGCCTTTATTTGATAACAACACATAGGTCCAATAAAGTTTGACCAAAAATTGTTAGGCCCAGCCAAAAAAATTGATTGTGATCCTATCTAAAAGCTTCCAAAATAATATTATATTGGTCCACACCTAGGTCAAATATGTAAACCAAGGGTTTTACATTTGAGTCCACCATTTGAGGTCCGTAGAAGATCTCTTCTATGATTTTCTTTGAAATGTGATCTTCTTCTACCTAGTGAGTATTTCGTTGTTCTCATATGCATCTTTTCCCTTCCACTCGTTTATTAATAAGTTCTCCTTGATTTGTAGCAATTGTTGTAACATCTCTGGGGAGATTTTCCTGCTTCAAATTTAGAAGGTTCTTCTATCTATAGTTGTCTATTGATCAGGTAAATTCTCAAAGAGTGTTCCTATTTTGGATCTCGCAGAGCCGAGAGCCTTTTGTGCAAATGATATGATTTATCTTTTTTCTTGTTATGTACCTATTTAGTTGATTTACTTACTCCCCCATAATTGATGTAATATATTTGACATTATGGTTTAAATCTTTGTTGATGCATGATTTGAATCCTTCTCCTATGTATTTGGCCTTTATTTATTAACAACACATAGGTAGAATAAAAGTTTGACCCAAAGCTAATCGGCCCAGCAAAAAAAATTAATTGTGGTCGTATCTAGAAGCTTCTAAAATAATATCACATTGGTCCACACCTTAGTTAGATATCTAAACCATGGGTTTTACATTTGAGTCCAACCTTTGAGGTCTGTTGAAAGCTCTTGATCTTCTATAATTGTCTCTAAAATGTGATCTTCTTCTAGTTGGTGAGTGTTTCGTTGTTCTCATATGCATTTTTTCCCTTATACTTGTTCATTTATAAGTTCTCCTTGATTTGTAACAATTGTCTTAACATCTCTGGGGAGATATTCCTGTTTTAAATCAATAAAATTCTTCTATCTATAGTTGTCTATCGATCAGGTACTTTCTCTAAGAGCGTTCCTCTTTTGGATCTCACAAATCCGAAAGCCTTTTATGCCAATGATATGATTTATTTTGATATACTTACTCCCCCACAATTTATGTATTATCTTTGACATTATGGTTTCAATCTTCGTTGAAGCATGAGTTGAATCCTTCTCATATGTATTTGGCCTTTATTTGTTAACAATACATAGGTCTAAGAAAAGTTCGACTCAAAACTGACCGGTCCAAAAAAAAATTGATTGTGATCCTATCTAGAAGCTTCCAAAATAATATCACATTGGTCCACTACTAAGTTGGATATGTAAACTAAGGGTTTTACATTTGAGTCCAACCTTTGATGTCCGCCGAAAGTGTTGGATCTTTTATGATTGTCTCTGAAATGTTATCTTCTAGTTGGTGAGTGTTTCGTTGTTCTCATATGCATCTTTTCCATTCTACTCGTTCATTAAAAAGTCTATGTGATTATTGCAATTGTCCTAAAGTCTCTCAGGGAGATTTTTCCACTTTAAATCGATAACGTTCTTCTATTTATAGATGTCTATCAATCGGGTAATTTCTCCAAGAGTGTTCATCTTTTGGATCTTGCAGATCCGAGAGCCTTTTGTGCCAATGATATGATTTATCATTTTTCTTGTCATGTACCAATTTAGTTTGATTTACTTAATCCCCATAATTGATGTAATATCTTGGACATTGTGGTTTGAATCTTTGTTGAAGCATGAGTTAAATCATTCTCCTATGTATTTGGCCTTTATTTGTTAACAACACATAGGTACAATAAAAGTTCGACCTAAAACTGACCGGCCTTGCAAAAAAAATTGATTGTTGTCCTATCTAGAAGATTCCAAAATAATATCACATTTGTCCACACCGTAGTTAGATATGTAAACCAAGGGTTTTATATTTAAGTCCAACCTTTGAGGTCTGCTGAAAGCTATGGATCTTCTATGATTGTCTCTGAAATATGATATTCTTCTAGTTGTTGAGTTCTCATATGCATCTTTTCCCTTCTACTCATTCATTTATAAGTTCTTGATTTTTAACAATTGTCTTAACATCTCTAGGGAGATTTCCCTGCTTTAAATCAATAAGGTTCTTCTATTTATAGTTGTATATCGATCGGATAATTTCTCTAAGAGTGTTCCTCTTTTGGATTTCACAGATCCGAAAGCCTTTTATGCTGATGATATGATTTATCATTTTTCTTGTCATGTACCAATTTAGTTTGATTTACTTACTCCGCCATAATTGATGTAATATCCTTTACATTCTGGTTTGAATCTTTGTTGAAGCATAAGTTGAATCCTTCTCCTATGTATTTGGCCTTTATTTGTTAACAACACATAGGTCCAATTAAAGTTCGACCCAAAACTTACCGCTCCAGTAAAAAAAATTGATTGTGATCCTATCTAGAAGCTTTCAAAATAATATCACATTGGTCCACAGCTAAGTCCTATTTGTAAATTATGGGTTTTACATTTGAGTCCAACCTTTTAGGTCCGTTGAAAGCTTTGGATCTTCTATGATTGTCTTTGAAATGTGATCTTCTAGTTTGTGAGTGTTTCGTTGTTCTCATATGCATCTTTTCCCATCTACTCATACATTAATAAGTTCTCCTTGATTTGTAGCAATTGCCGTAACATCTCTGAGGATACTTTCTTGCTTCAAATCAATAAGGTTCTTCTATTTATAGTTGTCTATCAATCGGGTAATTTCACTAAGAGAGTTCCTCTTTTGGATCTCAAAGATCGGAGAGCCTTTTGTGCCTATGATATGATTTATCATTTTTCTTGTTAGGTACCAATTTAGTTTGATTTACTTACTCCCCCATAATTGATGTAATATCTTTGAAATTGTGGTTTGAATCTTTGTTGAAGCATGAGTTCAATCCAACAGCACATAGGTCCAATAAAAATTCGACTTAAAGATGACCGGCCCAGCCAAACATATTGATTGTGATCCTATCTAGAATCTTCCAAAATAATATCACATTGGTCCACACCTATGTCAGATATGTAAACCAAGGGTTTTACATTTGAGTCGAACTTTTGAGGTCCGCTGAAAGCTCTGGATCTTCTATGATCGTCTCTGAAATGTGATCTTCTTCTAGTTGGTGAGTGTTTCGTTGTTGTCATATTCATCTTTTCCTTTCTACTCGTTCATTAATAAGTTCTCCTTGATTTGAGCAATTGTCATAACATCTTTGGGGAGATTTTCCTGCTTCAAATCTATAAGATTCTTCTATCTATAGTTGTCTATCGATCGGCTGATTTCTCTAAGAGTGTTCCTTTTTTGGATCTCGCAGATCCGAGATCCTTTTGTGCCAATGATATGATTTATCATTTTTCTTGTTAGGTACCAATGAAGTTTGACTTACTTACTCCCCCATAATTGATTTAATATCTTTGACATTGTGGTTTGAATCTTGGTTGAAGCATGAGTTGAATCCTTCTCTTATGTATTATGGGATGACCTAGTGGTGTATGACCATTCGATAAAATAGGAAAATCTTGGTATTCATAGTCTTATGATCACATATTCTTCCTCTTATCTGATATTTTGGTTTATCTTCTTAATTTTTATCCTCAAGTTGGATATTAATTGCCATTCAAAATTCAAAACAAGTTTTGTTTTAGTTGGTTATGTTGTAAATGTAGTAAAAATGATTCTTTCTTCCTTATCAAAAGCTAGATTAGCATTGTATTCTACTAGTGTATTTACTTCTATGTAGATGTGTGTGAGCATCCCCTGTTTTATTTGTGTTAACTTAACGAATGTAAATTTAACATGTGCCATGGAATCTCCCAGTCCCCCGAAAGAATTTTGACGAGAACTAGAAATTTAGTTTCCACTTCCCTTGAAAATCCCCATAGAGATAGAATGGTATATATATATCTTGATAGCAATTTTTTCTGCCTTTATAATTTTCATTTCATGAACTTCCTCTTCTTGTGTATACACTAAAACCCCTTGATTTTTTGTTGTTTTTTCTTGTGGTTTCCAACTAACTAATAGATATTAAGGCTTGGGTTTGTACTTCTCTATGTAATCCACAATTTCTGGCCAACTAATAGGATTTTGTTGTGGTTGGAGCTTTGGAGGTATGTAATCTTCACTAGTTTTCAAATAGAAATGTTTACATTGAAAACTAAACTATTGAAAGTGAGTTTTCCCATTACTTTGACTATTTTCATAATCTACAAGTTCCACAAAATGATGAATGGTACTGTTATGAATATCTTCTTAAGATTTTTTACAAACTGGGGTTGTCCACCATTTTAGTAGAATCTGGAATAATTTTAATCTCTTATAACTTAGGTTTTCAAAATTAGCAAACAGACGTTAGAAACAAGGGATTCATGGTCCCTTGTTTAGAATTTTTAAAACATAGACATTTTGACTCCAACTGAATCCACATGTTTTGTATAATAATATTCTTTGGAACACTATATTTCCAAGCCCTCTATAAAAAGAAAGTCATTTTGAATTGGACATTCTTTGCCCAAATATACTAAAATATCTTTTGTGGTTCCACTTTATGCCTGATGTATTTCCAAGGGATTTTTAGTGAAAACTTTCCAATAGTTTCAAATATTCATAGCGGGAAATAAATAGGCTTATCTTTATTGGGAGGTGGGGAAGTCATTAGGATGTATTGCACATATTCTTCTGGTAAACATTGCTTTAGCTTTTGAGCATTCAACCTCATAATTCCACCTCATAATATTAGTAAGAAAACAAGTTTCTACTTCTTCTTCCTTTGCTTCTGGTATATGATGATACAAAGAGTTGTATAGTTATCAAATAAAAAATTAGATATTATCTTTCATAATCTGGCACAGTATGGGGTTCTATATGATAACATTTCTCCTTGCAACAATTAATTTATATTACATGCCTACTTGGTCATGGTATCATAATGAATTCAATCTAGCCTTATTCTTATTAAAGCTTTGATTTTGGATACCACCTTACTGCAACTTTATCATGCAAATTAAAAAAATGATTTGTCTGACATTATCATTTGACTAGAAGCAACTTCATATTTCTTGAGCACTCGTGATATCGTACAAAAATAATTATATGTAGAAGTGTAATTTATTTTTAATATTGTAAGTGATGTGTGATATTATGTAACAATCTAAATTAAACTGATATAATATATTCAGTCGTGGAATTCATCGAGACAATACACTACAATACATTACTCTAGTTTTCTTAAGGCATAAGAACTCTAAACTTAAAATTTTGTCGAACTTTTAATACTGAAATTCATAAATTCTAGTTAGAGACAAAATATTTTTAGTACACACTCTGTCATTGGAAAAAGGGATTTCCACGATTGATTATGTCTATGTAAATTATTTTCCCACGGTAGAACTTCCTACTTATTGTTCTTAACACTCACACACACATGCTATAGTCATATTTGTTGAGCCTTTTTCTGAAAATCTTCAGTACCTATCTTTGTAGAAAATCATGCTTTGTTCTTATGGATGATGATGAAAGACAAGAGTAGAGCATCATTTTCTATAGATATAAATAGTTGAGATTTGTAGAAAAAACTCAACAACTGTGACTAGAGCGTGTGACGTTTGAATATTGAGAACAATGAGAAGGATTTTTTTTTGTGGTGGGAAAGAATATTTTATAGCTAGAATCAATCTTGTCAAGACCCTTTTAATGATAACAAAGAGTGGAACAAACCATTTAGTCTTAAACTAGAATTTTTAAATTAAGTACTATATTGTAGTGCGTTGGTGGGATGAATTCAACGGTTGAATATTTTATATCACTTTTATTTATTTCATTACAAAATAGGACACATATGTAAACTAATGAATAAGCTTGAAATATTACAAATAAATAACACATATACATGTAAATATTTTTGTATGATATCAATGTATGTCAATTAAGTCCTATACACTTACTCTTTCTCTTATTTTTGGTCTTCCCTTTTTAGTTCATGCCCATTCTGAAGTTGTCACTATTTTTTTTATTTAAGGTATACATTATAACAATATAATGATCTGTGATAGTTGGTCGATTAATTAGTATATTTACTAGGGTACAAGTTAATTCTTATTTTAAAGGTTATCAATAATTATTTTATCATAATAAATCATTATTTAATAAGTTTACATCATTTGTACATAGAATTTTAATTTTAATTTTATATTTACTTTTTCCTATTTCATATTCACTATTCTTACTCTTATTATAGTTGAATATTTTGAAGTCTCACAAACAACCAAACATACTGCATTCTCTAAAATCTACTGCTATATGCATGCAAAAAGATCAAAATTTTCTTTTTAGTGTCTTCTTTGAAAATATGAAGTAGTGCAACACTATTTCGATATCACTATATCAACTTTCATTAATTTTGAGTTAAAATTTTATTATTATAATTTTATATTGTATTGTTTATTCAAAAAATTTATAGTCGATATTCTCACTTTATAAGCTATAAATATGACAATGTTCCCATGAATAGGAATTGTTTGAACAAATCGATTATAAAATAATAATTAATATATTTGCATATAATAAGAGCATCTGATCTACCACCTGACTTTTCTCCCCGAGATCCTCCTCGAGTTCCCTGGTGACCACCTTATCAGTCCTGACCTCGAGCACCACCTCTAGCTAGAGTTGCTACCGCTGAAACTAGTTGAGCTGAATGTTAAGTAGGTGCAATCATCCTATACCGGGGACACTCTCTAGAACAGTGGTCAAGATCACCACAATCAAAACAACCCTAAGTAGTACAACTCTGAGAACATCGGCCACTACGGCCAAAAGAACCTGAATGCGAGCCTCTAGTACTTTCATATGAAAAAAACACTCTAACTGAACTCCTCGCCCTCTGAAGCCTAAACCTCTACCTAAATAAGCCGGCTAGACTGACCCTGTTGTAGAAACCATTGGCGAGGTCGCTCTTAGGATTCCCTTCCCCTAGAGTAGGACCCACTATAGCTGCCCTGAAGATGAGCCCTCCTGTCATTCTGCCAATTGAATTCATGACGGAGCTCCTCCATAGTATAGGCATGATAAACCGCATCTAATAAATATCAGCCCACTAAAGCCATACACTCAATCTCAATATGCAAATGGAACCTCAACCCACGGACAGAGCAAGGAACCCTCTCTTTCTTAGTAGGTAGAATAATAGTAGCATGTCTAGAGAGCTCATGAAACCTAGCTTCTACTCTGATATGGTCATGTAGCCCTTCTCCAACCTATAAAGTTGATCCCAAAGTAGATCTCTGACACTCCATAGAGTAAACCTTACTAAGAACTCCTTGGAAAACTTAGTCCACCATACTAAAGGCAATCCAGCAGCTGGTCTACGCTTTATAAATTTGTACCAGAACTACCTGACCCATCAAGATGATAAGAGAAATGAAGTCGACTCCTCTTGACTCTACAAAACCCAAAGTATATATCTGCTCGCGAAAGGTTATCAAGAACTCATGGGAATCCTCCCCTATAGACCCAGAAACTATCGAAGGAGAAAGTCTTAAGAATACTCCAAGCATCTTCTGCTCATCTAATGGTATAGCTTATATTGTGATGATTGGTTGGGTGGCTATGCGTGCTGGTGGAACCTCAACCTGCGAAGCTTATGTTGCAAGTTGAACGTGCGTTGTTGGCATTGCTAGAGCTAGGGCATGTTGCATGCCCCCTAGAACGACAAGTAGTTGAGTGATAAAACACTTGAAGATTTGGAGTCATAACTTGTCTAGGTGGTGGTTGGGATTCTCCTGGCCCTACTAGCTATGGAGAAATATGAGTTGCTTTATGCCGAACCATTGTCTCAAGAGTTTCCTCCCTACCTCAATCCCAACTGATGCTACAGTCCTTGAATGACCTAAGGGTCTTCCTCTTCCCCAGCTGGGGCTCTACCTGCGGGCTCGGGTGTGTCATCATTAGCTTCTGAGCCATGCATATGATTCATTATGTGGAAGAGTGAAAAAAGTAAGATTCCAAAAACTAAATAGAAAACCAAACGCACAATAATGAACCAAAAGAGTGAGTCTTCCTAAAGATGTTGTGTAGCCTCCCAAAAATAGGATACTGACATCTCTGTATCGATCCATAGGACTTTACTAGATATTAGCTTTGTGCAAGTGACACCGGGTAACCTAGTGCTTAATACTAACTTTGTCACGACCCATAACCTTTAATCATGATGGCACTTACTACAACCTACCATTAGGTAAGCCAATCCATATTCCGGAATGACATGTAACAAGCATATTGGAAGAATCAAAAAGAGATAAAGAGAAATTTAAGGAAATACAGTGGAAACAAAGAACAACAACAACATATACAAACTAGAAAATAGTTCCAAGAAGGACCCAAGTACAAAGCTACTAATAGAGTAAAAGTCTAAAAGGTGGACCAAAAAAGTATAGGCTTGTCTTGAAAATGAAAGACTAGTAAAAAAACTATATACAAACAGAGGTAGGCTAAACTAGGATGCCATCAGATCACTCTCAACTTTGAAGATCTCTATAGCTACTAAGAATAAACATTGATGGATGGTGTTACGATCTACACCAAGAAAATAGATGTAGAATGTAGTATGAGTACTAAAACAACAGGTACCAAGTAGGCATCATAGACTGGCTGAAGTTGAAACGTAAAGTCAATATGAAAAGCAAGAAAATAAAAGAAATTAGCAATGACAAGAATGAAATGGTAATGAAATCCTAACTATAAAGAACACGATTCTAGAAAAAGGACAAACGATAAAGTAAACATCTAATTAACTATAACCTAACTAGACCTCCATAATAGCAAATGGTACCCTCATGGAGAATTGAAAGTAAATAACCCAAACGGACCCCCATAATCCTAATCGGCACACAGAACAGTTAAGGAAACTACAGGCCATATATGTTTAAAGATGTTCTAGAACTACAACGGCTATCCATAGACTAGAACCACAGTAAAGGCACACCGAAGAACCTAATAGAATCACCAAGTCATGGCTTGAACCTGACTAATAGAAGTGACATGTGGAATTTAACTGGGCAAGAGAGGGTACACATGGGCCTTGCACCTAATATTATAGGCATGCACATAGGCCTTGAGTTGCAGCTAATGACCATGAGCACGAACCTCGAACCATGGATAAAATCATTGAAAGCTTCCAATCACATGGTCTTCTTCGTAAAGGACCACACTATAGAGTAAAACCACCTCCAGAGTCACCAGTGACCCATTCCATGTCCAAATCAAAGTTCTTATTCAAAATAGCCTACAGGATTGCAATCACCAAAGAAGCCCACTCGAGTTTATACACAAGGGAAAAATTAGGGATGAACAGTCACAAGAGCTGAGTTATCACCTAGATAAGGATCATACTATCAAACCCAAGTCTGCTTATCAATCTACATGGAGTTAAATTGTTCGAAGCAACGTGGAAGAATTACTAAGGCCAATTGACTCCAAAATGCAAGTCTAAGGAAACCCATGGCCTACACCTAGGCTAAGGACAAGAAAAATCTACCAAAAGCAAAATGAAAAACAATATAGATATTACAAAGCATGGAACAAATAATGCAACTAAATTAAGCATGCTCAATCTCTCGAAAGATACCCGAAATACGTCTAAGGCATGATTTCAAATCAATAAACATGATACAAACTACAAACAATCCCAAATCCAATTAACCAATATGAATTCACTATCACAACCTCAATATAAACACAGGTAGGCCATAGACTGCCATAAAGTTGACCATGCACACTCCAAACCCACTAGTAGGGAGCTTTTCCATTCTGAACAGCCTCTAATCGTTGTCACACTATCAAATAAGTTGTCAAAATGTTAGAACGATCATTTTGACAATGAAATAGAAACAATTAAAGAAGAGCCCAAAATTGTGTCAAAATAAAATGGTCGGACCCAAACTAAGATTCCTGAAATTAACTCCACAATTGGTCCCAAATATCTCAAGAAACTTGTTAGCATAAAGTGGGCACCATCTAAGCTTTAAAGATAGGGAAATTTTAAAATGCAAGATAATTCCCAAAAAACACCATTTAAGAGGTATGAGGGGTCTTTCAAGATAGGAAATTACCTCAAATATGGGTCCCCCCGCACCTTCATGATGATTCCAACTGTTAGCCTCAACAATTCCCAACAAATAGAGCCAAATACCAGCTAAATCAAAAAAAAAATTACAAAGTTATCGATTCTCAAAATTTCTTAGTGAACTAGAATTTTGGGACTGGTCTCATTAAAAAACTAATGTTCTTCACTGTTATCTCAACCTCCAAGTTTGTGGTCTCTACCCCCAAGAAAAAGACCATTGTGATCGCGGTGGGCAAACCTAACAATTGTACTAACAAAAATGGTCAACTCCATAGAATGCTCATTGCGACCCTAACTAGAAGGCCACACGATCATGCTGAGTAGGTGTAGTGTCCTTCATAATCACTGAGGCCTTCATTGCGACCACGATAAAGGATTTCACATGCACCAGATGTTATTGCATAAAGTAGAACAATAAGTCCCAAAATTCATTAGTCTGTTCTTGATATTCTTTAGGAACCTCGTGAATGCAAATAAACTATGCTACCCAAAAAAAATTGACATTTCAATCTGAACGATGATTCAAAACTTCCAACTGAGGTCATCTTGATAAAAAAATTGGGTCATATATCCAAACTCTATTTAAGCCAATTTCTACAATATAGCTCAAAATAAGCCTGGAAGCCTCGAGATCCATACAAAGGGTCCTTCTAGACCAAACTCGATGATCCAGAGTTAACAAAACAAAAATAATTGTATTCCGAAGCCATCTACCTAAATTTTTTACTGAAGTCAACCATTCAAGTATCAAAATCTCTAAAAAACAAAAAATTGCACAAAAAGCAAACAAACGACCATGTGACCTAACTGTCAGTCCCTGCAGGTCATAAATTACTTGTGTCTCTATAGGAAATATCTAAATGCTGAAAAGAACACAATAAAGAGTAAATAACCTAGAGGGTCATTACATATAACTTTAGTTTAACACTACAAAATTCGAAATTTTCACAGCAAGGTTATGAAAATCCATGACTAGCGACTTCTCTTTACTTTAGTAAAATTATTTTTAAATGTTGTTTTGGCCTATTAGGCATTTATATGTTAGTAACACATTGGTCCAGTAAAAGGTTGACCCAAGAGTGACAGGCACAACTAAATAATATATTTTGATCCTATCTAGAAGCCTCCAACATAATATACCATCGGTATACACCTGAGTCAGATATGGAAACCAAGGGTTTTATATTTGAGTCCAACCTTTGAGCTCTGATGAAAGCTCTAGATCTGCAATGATGGTCTCAAAGTTGTGATCTTATTCTAGTTGGTAAGTGTTTCCTTGTTCTCCTATGCATCTTCCTTCTATTCGTTCATTAATAAGTTCTCTTTGAGTTCTAGCAAGTGTCGTAGCATATCCAAGGAGTCTTTCCTTCTTCAAATTGATAAGGGTTTTCTATCTATAGTTTCCTATCTATCAGGGGATTTCACTAAGAGTGTTCCCCTTTTGGTCTCGCATATTGATGAATCTGCGATTTGGACTCATTTAGGGTTTTATTTTGATAGATTTAGTGTCCTCAAATGCTTATTTTGTGCCAATAACTGATGTAAAATCCTTGATTTCTAGGTATTTGGATCTAGGAACAAAGCATGGACACTAATGTGCAAAAAAAGGAACGAAGCGAGCTAAAAGAATGAAGAAATAAAGGGCTGGTGATCGCCATTATCACTTGGCGAATTGCCAAGTTGCCACTCTACCGCCTAAAGTTATAGAATGCTGGAGTTGAACTGGGGGTAACTTTGGAAAGCAGCAGTTCCATTCGGCGTGTCGCTGATAGATTCGGCGAGGGATGACCAAGTTGTCAAAAGTGTTGAGGGAGATTCAAACAAGTGTTGATGGGGGAGATAAAAGGAAAAAGGGTGACTTGTGGAATCATTTGGCGATCCCAATCTTGATCACCTAAAATTACAGTAGCTGGACCAAGAAGAAGTGAAAAATGAAGGCGAGAGGAAGGACAATCGGTGGGTCACCGAACTATCGGCGAAGCCCGACTTACCTTGCCGATTGGTCTTAAACAGTCACACATCATACTTGTTTAAATTGACTTTTGCTTGATAGAGAAAGCATTCAGAAACGTGAGGAACACAAGATTGAAAGTAAAAACACTACCATTGTGGACTTCAAGTGATTTTGAGGAAGGCTTTTCATTGAGATTTAGTAATAGAGAAGATTGTAGTTGATTTTCACTTTCAATTTTCATTTTCACCTAGCTAATGGAAAACATGGCAGATGTTGATTTTCATCTTTTTTCTACGATTGGCTAAAATCCTCTCCTTGGGGTTTTGATTATGTGACCAATTGTTGAGTTTTACTAAGTGGGTGTCATTGATTTGTGAATAATGGTGTTAATTTGAAGTGGGTCTAATTTGCTACTGCGTTTTGAGGTCATCTTGCATGACTATTGTCACTAGTTCAGTGCTTTGTGCTTGCTCATGAGAGAAGTGCAAAGCCAAAGTAGCAAGTTTAGCATTCTTAGTAGTGGGTCACCAAGATTTCAGCTTGAGAAAGTGAAACATGGAACCTATACTTTGTATCTAGCTTGAGGGAGAGGATTCGATGAGGACAAAGGTTGGGCATCTTCTGTCTAGTGTTGAAGTTCGAGAGAATTCAACAAAGATAAGGTAATTGTTTGAAAGAAAATTGTTTTACATATAGTCCTACCTACCCACGACAATTTATCCCATTGTGAGCATCAATGTTCATCCACTAGTTGAATTCAATAATTGGTTGGTCAATTCCCTAAGTGTTACCTGATTATTTGATCATTTCGTGTCAAGTGTTGAATTGGATTGATAACTATAACCTGAAATTCGAAGTTTAAACCAAAAAGGTGTAGTAAGTGTTCAGTTGAAGAGATTGTTGTCATACTTCTATAATTGAATTCGAAGGAAAAGCTACTCTCTGTGGGATCGACCCCTACTCATTTAGTTGGGCTATATACTGACTAGCGATAGTTGACGCTTAGAACTAGATGAAGTGTCTTTGAAACGTTAATCACATATCTGAGGGTCTTTTGTGCCAAGAATATGGTTTATCATTTTTCTTCTCGGGTAACAATCTAGCCTAATTTACTTACTCCCCCATAAGTGATATAATATCAATAACATTGTGGTTTGAATCGTTTTTGAAGTATGAGTTGCATCCTTCACTTGTGTATTTTGTGATGACCTTGTGGTGTATGAACATTTGATAAAATAGAAAAATATTTGTATTCATAATCCTATGATTATGTCTTCCTCCTCTTCCTTGATGTTTTAATTTATCTTTTTTTGTTTTCATCCTCAACTTGTGCATTTATTGCTTGTCCAATTTCAAATTAGTTCAGTTTTAGTTGGTAATGTTGTAAATTAGTAAAAATGATTCTTTCTTCCTTACCAAAAGCTAGATCGGCAATATAATATCCTAATGTGCTTACTTCTCTGTAAATGTGTGTAAACATCACCCGTGGTATCTGTGCTAACTTCATGAAACTAAATTTTTTATGTGCCATGAAATCTCCCAGCCCCCTTAAAGAATTTTAACGAGAACTTCCTCTCCTTGTGCAATTTTAACAAGTTAGTTTACACTTCCCTGAGAGCAATTTCCTATGCTTTTATACTTGTAATTTCATGAACTTCCACTCCTTGTGCATAAAATGAATCTCCTTTATGATTCTTATATAGTAACCATAGGAATTACTGTCTGGATTACCCTTAGCTGCCCCATTTGTATTGTATTTTTGTTGTTTCTATTCTAATGGCTTCCAACTAACAAACAGATTTAAGGCTTGAGTTTATACTTCTCTGTGTATTCTCAATTTCCGGCCAACTGATAGGTTTTTTTGTCGGTTAGGGTGTGAAATCTTAACTAGTTTTCAAATTAGTGTTCACATTGAAAACTAAATTGTTGAAAAAGACTACCTTCCCATTACTTAGACTATTTATCCTATTCTACAAGTTCAACATAATGATAAATGGTATTGTTATGGATATCTTCTTCAGATTTTGACAAACTAGGGTTGTCCACCATTTTAGTAGTAACTGGGGAAATTTCAATCCCTCATAATTCAAATTTGCAAAACTAGCAAACAAATTCCATACTCTTAAGGCTATGGATGAGGTTAGAAATAAATGAGACATGGTCTCTTGTTTTGAATCTTGACAACACAAACATTTTGAATCCACCTGAATCCAAATATTTTGTATAATTATTCAATGGAGCCCTATATTTCCAAGCCCTCGATACAAAGAAAGTCATTTTGAATGACACTTTCTTTGCCCAAATATACTAAAAGATCTCTTATGGTTCTAATTTTTGCCTGATGTATTTCCTAGAGCTTTTTATTGAACATTTTCCAATGATTTCAAACATCCAGAATGGAAAATAAATTGGCTTATCTTTATTGGGAGGTGGGAAATATTTAGGATCTATTGCACATATTCTTCTGGTAAACATTGCTTTAGATTTTGAACATTCCACCTCTTAGTATTAGTAAGCAAACAAGTTTCTACTTCTTCTTCCTTTGTTTCTTGTATAAGGTGACATTGCTCTCCCAGAGTTGTTTAGTTATCAAACAATAAATTAGAATTAACTTCACCAGCTTCCGCCCAATTTGGGGTTCCATTAATTCTCTAATCGTCATTATTTTCTTCCAAATCGTAATTGCACCTCTACTCATGGCTATCACTGGGAAGAGTTTCTTGTGATACTTATTAACTATAAGTGCACCCCACTTGGAGAGTTCCATCTTCATATTTCAGCGTAATTTTCAAAAAAGAGCATTAGATACATCCCTTAATGATCGAACAACCTACCCATCTTTTTCCTTGGGCAAACAATGTGTTTTTCAGATTACCCAATGCCTATTCGTTTTTGTCAGCAGTGTTTTTCTAGAAGAACCTGGTAAATATTTTGTGTAACAGCCTTATTATTCTAATTTGAGGATGTAAACTAGATAAAACATGAATTGGCATGCTTTAGAGAACATGTCTAATTAGAACTACTCTCTCCCCTCCCACCACTATATACGATAACATTTCTTCTTGCCACAATTGAATTATACTATCTACCTTCTTGATCATGGTATCATAATGCATTCAATCTTTCCTTATTCTTGTTAAATCTTAGATTTTAGTTACCACCCTACTGCTCAATGGACACCAAGTGTGACGTGACCATTTGGTTTAGAGAAGAGACATCATCTTTCATCTCCTTGAGCACCTTGTCTGATCCTTCCACCTTATTCAAGATATGAGCAAGCATATCCTCGGTTAGGAATCTTTCAGGATCAGCCCTTGTTTCCTTCGGCTTTTTACGTTCATGAGGAGGCACATAGCGATCTTTGCCACCATCTTTATCTTTCCAATTTGCACCACAGTCACGCCATTTGCGATATCTCAAACTATCATCGCGATCTCTATTCCAACCTTGATTCCCGCCCCACCTTGGATAGCTCAGACAAGAACCCCCTAGTTTGATAAGAACTGCACCTCTTCGTTGTATATAGCCTCAAATTGTGCGTCATCAGGGCTTGCACCGCTACTAACACCAACTGCATTCATAGCCTTGTAACCACTTCACATGACATGCTTCGTCAATAGGTCCACTTGGGTCATCATCTTGGCCATGTTTTTATTTCGCACTTGGTTCTTTTCCATTTGTTCCTTTATTAGCCCAAGATTCAAAGGAGACACCTGATCCTCTCTTGTGTACCATGCACGATTAATTTTCGTCATCTCAAGCAGGGTCGAAGCTATGCCAAACTGTTGTCTCATGATTCTGCCCCAAATGAGTTGGTCAGTGACACCTTTGTTGACCATATTGAGACTCCGATAAAAATATTACAATAACATATTGTTCGGCAACCAGTGAGTCAGACATTGGAGCAACAACTTTTGGAACCTCAACCATGTTTCATGGATGGGCTCACCATCAATCCGTTTGAATTTCTGATATTATTCCTCAATTTAACCATCTTCGAGGGAGGGAAAAACCTTTCATAAAACACCTTTTTGAGATCCTCCTAAGAAGTGACCGATTCCCTTGGTAGTTTGGTCAACCACTTTGTTTCTTCCCCCATTAGAGAAAAAGGAAACAAACACAGACGGACTGACTCTTGGGTGATGTTCTTGAAGGAAAATAGTCCACACACATCCACAAAATTTTGGATGTGGTCATAAGGGTCCTCATGAGCAAGTCCCCCAAAGAGACCCTTCATTTGCAACAGCTGCAACATCGGGCTAGTCACAGGAAATACCACATTGCCTACAGTTGGAGGCAATCGAATGTCACCCGCACTTCCTAGCTGATCACCATTGACATCGTGCAAGTTTCTAATGTCATCATTGTTCTCAAGTTGACTTGCATTGCTCCCATTTACACTCATTTCTTCGCCTATTTTAGAGCACCCAACAAGAACACAAATAAGATAATTCAGCTATAATAAAATTAGTTCACGAATACACTTCAATGAAAGAATTCTAAACACCACTCCAGCAACGGCCCCATATTTTATAACGCTCAACTACACTTTCATCCAAATCTAAGTGTAGGCAGTTGCTAACAAGTATAAACCCAACTAAGAGTTGGGGTTGATCCCATAGGGAGTAGTACGACAAAGAATTCAATTTGGAAGTAAAAATATGTCCTAATCGTTTGTAGAAGTAGAGGTTTCGTAACATGAAAACAAATTACGAAGTTTCAATGATTATTATAAAATGGGGGGAATTAGTAACCAATTTATGATAAGGAATACTTAACAAGGGAGGTAGACAATTAGAAATCGGGCTTTAGGAATGTGATTAGTCGAATGTTAGTTTCGTGTAATGGGTGATTACTAGTTGCCTAAAGTTGTTGAATCTCAATGGGTAGGCTAGGTTTTGAATTCAATAGACATCTCTCGATCAACTATTGTGTTTCAGGTGAGTTCTCTCGAACCTCAACAAGCTTATCATTACTAAACAACCCAATTCCTTAATCAACCCACTCTTTCAAGCTGGGTTTGTAAAGACGCAATCAAACTCACTTTCTCAAGCTAGATTTTAAAGATGCAATCAATACAACTATCAATCAATTATTGTACTCTATTACTTCTTTCTCAAGCAAGAATAGAGAGCTAAGCTAGAATTGAATTTGCAACTTCAATTCATAAATTAAAACATGACCAAATAATTGAACCCACTTCAAAACAACATTCAAATCGGCAATTAATAACACTCATTAGCTAATTAATGCATTCAACTACACAATTGTACCCTAAGGAAAGGGGTTTTAGCTAAACATAGTGGAAAGCAACAAATTTTTACCAACAAAGCTTTCCATCTGAATTGCTAATGATATGCAATACCCAAATGTTGAAATCGAAGCTAAAATCTTACAATCTCCAAATCTAAATCCCAAACTCCACTAAGAATGTTAAACAATGTAAAAAAATGTAAAAACTCTCAAAAACCCAAGAGTAAATAGTGTGGGAACTGCTTTTCTTCTTTAAAAAATTAAATTTGTATGTTCCCAAAAATCCAGCATGGGGTCAACTCGGTGAAGTTAGTCGGGATCGCCGACCCATTCGGTGATGCGCCGAGTTGTTCTTCTTCTCGCTTTTTGGCTTGGATCCTCCATCAAATTGTTCTAAAACTTTTGGCAAGCTTGATCGCTATCACCGATCCATCCGGCGCCTCGCCGAATCACCTGTTTGCTTGCCAAGTTGGTTTGATACATAGGCTATTTCGCTGGAACTTTAGGCGGGCTGGATTGTTGTCGCCGATCCATTCAGTGCCTCGCCTAATCACCTGTTTACTCGCCAAGTTGGTTTGATACATTGGTAACTTCGTTGGAACTTGAGGCTAGATAGAGGCTCACTCAGCGATTCGCCGAGTGGCTTTTGTGAGCTCCAGCTTCTCTTTTCTTCAGCTTTTGTAACTTTTTCGCTTCTTTTTGCATCGTAATTTCCTTGCCTCACTCTTAAGCCTTCATCTTTGCATATCAACATATTAACATCAGTTATAAGCATAAAATAGGCATTGAGGACACTAAATCATTGAATATTAAGCCCTAAATGAGTCAAAATTCTCGACTCATCACCACTCCCCGGGCACGACCTCTAGTCGGTGCTACTCCACAAGTACGGATCTAGCTCGGGCCCTACCTCTACCCCTAGCTAGGGTTTCAACAATAGGCTCAGGGATTGCCTCCCCTCTATCACTGGAAACAAAAGCTCTAGTCCTCGATATATGTCAAAACAACATGCGACAACACAGTAACCACACAGGGTAATAAAGGATGAATAAAAGGAATTTTCCTAACTATCTTTGTACCCTCTTTGAAGATTAATACAGACGTCTACGTATTGATCCTCAAGACTCTACTTGGACTTGGCTTGTACACACGTGAGACCTATAAACCTGGGGCTCTAATACCATTTGGCACGACCCAAAAAGGGATGTTATGGCACTTGTATTTTCCAACCAAGACAAGTCAGCCTCAACCCAACGTAAATGAAAGAAATGCGAAAATATAAAGCCAGAACAAGACAAAGATGAAAAACTTATTCATTCTAAATAATACCCCAAAACCTGGTTGTTATGTGTACAAGTCACTAATGAAACACATGATTCAAAAGATAAATACAAGTCTCAGTCTTTGTTTCTCAAGGAGAACAAAGCTTAAAGAAAAGGAAAAGAGGGTCTGTTAGGATGACAAACAACTACCTCATAAATCCTTCAACGAGCCTCGACTGTCAAGAGAAGAAGATCACACGGGACTGGGATCGAAACCTACAAAAGTGTAAAAGCAAGGGGTGAGTACCAAAAATATGGTACCCAATAATCAACCTAGAAAATAAGGCATCTAGATAGAAATAGAATACCCCTTACTCTCCATCCGAACCTCCTTAAACTACAACATGCACAGAAATCAGTCCAATCTAGGAATTCTATAATACATACGTCACAAGGCGCAATATTCCCAGTTCAATCTTCACAATTGAACAATCAAACGAATCCAAAAAAGTCAATCTCAATGTCAAGTATTTCATTTACATGCACAAGTACATAAATCAAAATTAACAAGTAATAAGTCACGCAAAAGCATCAAAAGTATCAAGTCACAATGATCGATCTCTCACCGGAACCACCTTTGGCACGACCCAAAAATAGATGTGATGGCACTTGTCTTTTCCCACCAAGACAAGTTAGCCTTAACCCAATGAAAATGAATGAAATGCAGAAATATAAAGCCAAAACAAGACTATGGCGGAAAAATTATTCATTCTAAACAATACTCCAAAACCTGGTTGTCACGTATACAAGTCACTAATGAAAACACAGAATTCAAAAGATAAATATAATTCTCAATCTTTGTTTCTCAAGTAGAACAAAGCTTAAAGAAAAAAGAAAAGAGGGCCCGCCAGGATGACAAGCAGCCACCTCTCAAATCCTTCAACGAGCCTCAACTATCAGGAGACGAAGAAGAAGATCAGTGGGGTTCGAGCTCAGAACCTACACAAGTGTAGAAGCAAGGGGTGAGTACCAAAAACACGGTACCCTACAAGAAACCTAGAAAACATGACATCTAGCTAGAAATTGAGAACCCTTTACTCTCTAACCAAACCTCCTCAAACTACAACATGCATAGAAATCAGCCCAACCTAGCAATTCTACAATACATTACTCACAAAGCACAATATTCACAGTTCAATCTTCACAATTTAACAATCAAACGAATCAAATAAGTCAATCTCAATGTCAAGTAGTTCATTTACACTCATAAGTACATCAATCACAATTAATAAGTAAGTCACGCAAAAGCATCAAAAGTATCAAGTCACAATGATCAATCTCTCTCGAAAACCATTTCCCATCGGCACAATATCACTAACCGGAACTATTTCCCATCGGCTTTATATCAACTCACTAGCCGTTACAATTTCCCGTCGGCTTTATATCACCAGACGGAACCATTTATTATCGGCTTTATATCACTAGCCGGAACTATTTCCTATCGGCTTTATATCAAATCACTAGCTGAAACCATTTCCCTTCCAGTTTATGAACACTTACCGAAAGTGACCTTGGCATTATAACACTCGCCAACAAAGACCTCGGCATCACAAATCATTATATGTCTTATTACGATGTTCACTATAAATGCGTACAAACAATATCAGACCACACAGAAGAGACCACAATTCACACAATTCAAGTCCACATTCATGCTTTCAAGCATTTCATCAACCAATCAACAAGGATCACAATAAGGCAACTCATATCATCATGTTCATCACATAGCCTTTTTCATTTCAACCCCATTTTATTCATTTAGATGTATCATGTGGACAATTGAACCCTTCACCTCATCCCTATTACTCTCAACACATAAGTAACGAAGGAAGCACACGAATTCTACTAGAATACAAAGTTTAGAAGATCACCTGTCTTGAATCAGTCAATATCACTCCAAAAGTTAAGTATTTCCCTTCCGAATCACTTCCAATGCCACACAATCTATAATAATCAACTATTCACAATAACTCATCAGAAACAAAAATTTGCACATCACTTATGTAGAGAAATAGATCAATCAACTAAAAACCCAATATCAAAATTGAGGTTTGAAATCGGAAAACAATACTTGAAATTGATGTTTAAGGCTTTAGGAAATCATTAGTGAAAACCATTTCGAAAGAGGGATCTGTAACACCCCGGGAAATTCTATGACTTAAGTTAGAGCCTCATCTTATGAATAATGACTTAAAAATAGTTAGAATGGTGTTTCTAAACCTAAATTAATGCAATTGACTTGGTTTGGAAGAGTAAAAGTCTAAACGACCAAGACGTCCGGAAACTAGAGAAGAATGTGTCCTAGTGTTTCCTTAGGTTTTGGGCAGGTTTGGGAGTGTCGTATGATGGTATAATCTTGTAAAAAGGTTTAAAATAGGTAAAAATATGTTTATATGGTCAAGAAATTCGAATACGATGCCCCAGGGCCACCCTAAGGGGCCCCGAGGAGGACCCCTACCTTGGCCAAGCAAGCTGCCAAGGCAGCTTGCAAAATGCACTTGGAGGGAATAGGTGCGCGTCGCGCACTTGCTCCCCCAAGGAGCAAAAGTTCAATTTGCAACGCGGTCATGTCACGGACTCTACTGTCTCGAAATTTAATTCCAAATATCTTCTGGGAACAGCTCCGCGTCACGAACTTATTTCGCGACGAAAATGCAGAAATTCAGAAATCAGTTTTTACTTCATTAAAGAGTCCAACTAAGTGAGGGGTATTTAAGGTAATTTAGGGGACGTGTATATAATGATTTTTAAGTCCATTTACCTCACTTTTATCACTCCAACACAAAATCCCAAAGATCTAAACCTAAAGTTCCTTCTTCTCTCTACTCTCTCTCTCTTCTCAAGAATTCCATTGAAGAAGATTGGAGCTTCAAGAAGAAGACCAATTCTCCAAGGTTTCAACTCGGATTTTCGTGGTCAATTCATCAATAAGGTATGGTTGCTTATCACTCTTGGGATTCCTTTCCCCAAGAGGCCCCTTCAAGATGAATTTCAAAATCTTCAATTTCTAGGTTTCAATCCAAAAATGTGGGTCTTCTTTCTAAAGTGAAATTGATGTTATAAACTAACTTGATTGATGTTATATGAATAATTATGGATTAATCTATGTTGTATTGATGGTTTCTTGAAGAATCCCCCATGAGACCCATGTTTCTCCTTCTTTTCCAAATTCTAACCCTAGTTTGTGTTGGATATTAATTGAAGGCTATGAATTGAATGTGATGTTATGTAATTCATGTTTGTATGATGATTCTACCCTAG
>JAJOOR010017243.1:0-41775 GCA_036250505.1 Solanum acaule
ATCTATGTATATATGTAAATATTCTATTTTGAGATTTGAGTTGCCTTTGTGGCCAGATTTTATAAGTTAAGTTGTTTTGTAACCTTGCATTTGCATTGGGTTATTCTGTTGGGTTAGGTTTCCGCTGAGTTAAGAAAGCCAGGCCAAGGGTTTGCTTGGGGCCAGAAATGGTCTTCGGGTGCCGGTCCCGCCCAGGCTGTAGGCTCGGGGAGTGACATATGGTGACAAGGTTCATACCTTCATTGCAACAGATTGTGGATATATTCACCAAATTACCATTGCCTAAACATCAGTTTCATGTCTTAAGGTCCAAGCTTGGAGTTGTACAGAATCCCCCCACCAGCTTGCGGGGGAGTGATAAACAACATGAACAAAACTAGAATGTATACCATAGATCTATATAGAATGTATAGGACTATAGGAGCACCTCTACATAATTGATGTTCTTTAGGAATACAACTACAGAATAGTTGAGATATAGAGGAAGTTGGAATATAGTAGGAATCTACTAATACTTTGTGTATAAATAGGTAATCTGGTTACGTAGAACAATAATAAGAAAATCTTGCAACCCTTAATTGTGTTCTAGCAATTATATTCTTCAGCTATCTTTGCTTTGATATTCACATATGACCATAATGAGAATGTTCTCTAGCGAGAATTGATGTCCGTCCACCAACACGGTCTCTACTTTCACTGGAGAGTTTTATATATATATATATATATTGAGAACCATTGGAGGCCTTCCTGTTCATGGGTCCTTTTATGATGAAGTTATACCCTCGGCTAAGGAGTTGACTCATGTAAATGACCAAGGGAAATCTTTTTTTCCCTGGAAGCTGCTCTTACTTGTTTTGGTGTTTTACCAACTTATAAAAGGTGTCATTGATGAAGTTCCCTTTTGTGATTGGACAAAGTTTTGGTTTCGAGGGTCAAGAAAATTTGAGCCTTCCCTAAAGACATCTAGAACAAGGAAAGCCAAGGATGAATCATGATTATTCAGGGAACATTGACATGAGTTTTTTTACCACGAACTGAAGAGGAAAATGCCCCTTTTGTCGAGCTAGGCATGGAAGAATCACTCAAAGATGAGACTTATTTGGCGTCTTTCCTTGCGTGTTGACTCCAAAAAAATTTTGCTTCCCAACAAGAAGGTTGATTGTGTTCGTGCTAGTGTCTTCAAAGTTGCAAAATTGATGACTCATGGAGAGAAAGTTTCTTTGGTGGTTCCGTTCCTTGCAAGCACCTATCACGGCCTCAAGGAGATCTCCACCTCCTCAAACTTAGGGGCCTGCAATATACTCCTTCCACTTTTTTTTGTCTCTCTTTTATATTTCTATTTTCTCCTATATTCGATGCTAGCTTTCACGCTTACTAGGCAGAAGGTGTCGTGTATTTCCCTAGCTATCTAATAAAAGGTAATACTCCTATACCTTAACTCTTATGCTTGCTTTAGCTGATATGATTTACAATAGTAGGATCATAGCTTAGTGAACCATAAGTCTAGAAATGGTTAAAATTAATATATAGACTTTTTTATTGGGAATCTAAGACTTGGATATGCAAGAAAATGCAACTGTTAGAGTTCTTAGTGCTAAAAAAATCGCATGTTTAGACTTGGTTGCTGTTTTTGAGATCTCTTATTATCCATGATAATATTCATTGATCTCTTAATCATATTCATATAGAATTGAGGCACTGAAAGTTGATTTTTATTTGATTTCATGGGTTGAAAACTAGTAAACCAGCAGTTGTTATTCAGGGTGACAAAAGATCTAGATTCTGCTAATGTAGGAGGTGAGGTTCTGTTAATACGAACTCCGACATGGTGCATGACTGTAATGCTTTTCAGGTTAGATGTCGTTGTGTTGATACAATTCTCAAATATTAGCATTCTGCGTAATTGTTATGTGAATGTCCACCAGGCGCCAATACACTAAGCTCTTTTACTTTTTTAGAAGCCTCTGCATGCCATCTATAAAATGAATTAGAAGACGGCACATCTATAACATATGTTGTCAAAGATTTTGATGCAAATCAGGACTTTGTGGTGGAGTGGGATGCACCAAAGTAGGACATATACTGCTCATGCCATTCATTTGAGTAAAAAGGTTACCTTTGTAGACATGTTATTGTGGTTCTTCAAATGTTTGGTGTCTTCAGATTCCTTCTAAGTATATATTGCAACACTAAACAAATGCTGCCACGATCAGGCATTCCATCAGCGAAGGACTGGATGACATGCAATATAAGGTCTATCGTTATAAGGATTTGTGTCAACAAGAAATAATATTTGGTGAAGAAGGATCCTTGACTCAGGAGAGCTACAACATTGTTGTTGGTACCATTAAAAAAGCTTTACAAGTTAAAACAATGTCAAGGAAACATTCTTGGCGCTAATTTTAAATCAGATAGTAGTGCAACCCTTGCTATCCAAGTTGATGATGTATGTCAAGGAAACACTCTATATTGAAATACATCATGGACATACATCATCATCAACATTGACATCATCAACTTCAATAGCAAGGGTTGCACTACTATCTGATTTAAGATTAGCTGCAAGACTGTTTCCTTAAACATTGTTTTAACTCTTCTTTAATGGCACCAACAACAATGTTGTAGCTCTTCTGAGTCAATGATCCCTCTTCATCCAATATTATTGCTCGTTGACAAAAATCATTATAACGACATACATTAGCGTGCGCGCCATTCAGCCTTTCGCTGATGGAATGCCTGATCGTGCAGTATTGGTCCAGCATTACAATATATACTTAGAAGGAATATTAAAAACACTAGACATTTGAAGAACCACAATAAAATGTTTACAAAGGTAACCTTTGTACTCAAATTAATGACATGAGCAGTATATGTCTGACTTTGGTGCATCCCGCTCCACCACAAAGTTCTGATTTGCATCAAAATCTTTGACAACATATATTATAGATGTGCTGTCTTCTGATTCGTTTTTAGATGGAATTCAGAGGCTCCTAAAAAAGTAAAAGAGTTGAGTGTGTTGGCGCCTGGTGGACGTTCACATATCAATTACCAGAATACTAATATTTGAAAATTGTGTCAACACAACGACATCTAACCTGAAATGCATAGAGTATGGGAAAACTAGAGTTTAACAAATCCTCTATAGTTGGACAAAATTAGATGATTATAGACAAGTCTGCATGCATTGCCTAGATCTATAAAGAGTCATGCACCATGTCGGAGTTCGTATTAACAGAAACTCACCTCCTACATTAGCAACATCTAGATCTATTTATTTGTTGTAGGTCTTTTGCCACCCCGAATAACAACGGCTGGTTTACTAGTTTTCAACCCACGAAATCGAACAAAAAACAACTTTCAGGGCCTCAGTTCTGTATAAAGTCTACCACATAAGTAAAATGTACTAGTCAACCAAGCATTTGCTGCAGTAAAACTCCCTATTTCAATTCAAGACTAGGATCCAACAGCTTTACGAACCATATGAAGTATTTAAGCTACTAAACTCACTGGTCAATCTCTTGCTCATAATAAATTCGCTAAGTAGATCTGCTTATCATATTTCAGCAAATTAAGAAAATCATTCTTAATCCTTCAATAAGATAGGTATTCCATCTGATCTCCTATTGGCCTCAAGATGTTGACTAAACCACATCATCTGGTAATGTACTAATTGGCTTTGCTTTTGCAAAGTAACATACCTCTAAGACAACTCTGTGGAATAATATCAACTTTAACAATAACAACAGTCCAAAGAATAAAATAAAAAGGATATGATTAAAAGATTATGAATATTATCATGGATAATAAGAGATCTCAAAAACAACAACCATGTCTGATCATGCGATTTTTTATCATTAAGAACTCTAACACTGTCATTTTCTTGCACATCCAAGTCTTAGATTCACAAGCATATATAGATATGGTTGACATGTAAAAGAAAATACATTCTATATATTAAGTAATCAGCCAGTTAATCTCAATCATATCGAGACTTATGGTTCACTAAGCTACGATCCTAATATTGTAAATCATATCAGCTAAAGCAAGCTTAAGAGATAAGGTATAGGAGTATTGTCTTTTATTATATAGCTAGAGAAATACACAACACATTCTGCCTAGTAAGCGGGAGATCTAGCATCGAATTGAGGAGTAAACAGAAATATAAAAGAGAGAAAAAAGTGGAAAGTTGATTGAACTTTTGAGCACAATGAACTTTTCTGTCTTTTCCTCGTCAGAATGGTGCTTTATTCTTTCCAATTTACGTATTTTTCTTTTCTTTTTGATCTGTCTCATAAAGAGTATCTCTTTTTGAAAAGAAAATAATGATTCTATGTGCTACTGAACTTCCCTAAAACAACAAAAAAATTGCTATCAAGAATTAAGAAAAAGCAGACCAAACCATCACTAAATATCAGATACACCAGAAGCAAGGAGCAAGACACTAGGATTGCAACTGCAACTCTACAATGTTGATATCCTACTCCCATGGCCTTAAAATCGATAAATTTTACAATAAGGAGGTAATCTCCTCTTTATGTCTACTTAGTTACTGTCAATGCTTCCCCTCTATAAGGTATTATATAATTTTCTACACTCTCACATAAACTTAGGTAGTGACTAAAGTGTAAAGTATTGGGCATGTTCAAATGCACATATTCATAAATTATTTGATTAGGAATACTGAAGTGCCAAGATATCCAGAGAGATCCTGTGGATTGGAATGAAGAACTACAGTGGGCCATTGACCATAATATGGGGTAGAAACAATAAGACAGAAGTCCATAGAATGGTGTTGGCTGGCTGTGTTTATTGCATATGGATTGAAAGGAACAACAAAAGTTCCCAACGAAAGGCAAAGGAATCTACTTTACTTATCAGAATCATTCAGTAAGTGCTCTACATGGGGCAATTTAGGATAAGACTAGTACAAAGACTGACTGGACTACCTCAATTACTATCTATAGTTCTTTAAAAGTTGGTAATAATCAGTGTATATTTGTGTTCGAGATCAGGGGACTCTATCCAATCCATGCGGCAAATCTGTTTGTGGTGGAAAAAAGTCAACAATAAAGAAAAAAGAAATAAATAGAATATAGAAAATCATTGAATTTGTTTGCTCCGATACAAGAGATCGGCCCCGAAGATTGAGATAAGTAGTCTAGATGTTTGATCATGCTCTACTGGTTTGGAGATGTCTAGTCCATTTTTTTTTTACTCTGAACAGAAATATTTACTTCATATATAAAATTTATTTTATCATAAAAAAAATAATGATCACATCTTCTATATACTAATTAGCTTCAAACTCAAGTGTCCTTATAAAAACATAGGTTGCAGTTCAAAAAAACTATATTGTATCACCAAAACTAATTGTAGTTCATGTGTGAGAACTGTAAAGCTCTATGGAGTAAGCATTTTGAACAACCAAGGAATGATTATGCAAGCATTTAAATGGGCTGAAGAGTTGGAGTAGGCACAAGTACATGCTAAAGGCAAGTCTACTTTTGTAATTTACAAAATGGTCTTGGCAACATAAGTTTATGGTATTTGGATTAAGATAAATAACATTGTCATCCAAGCTAAAAGTTCTGATCCACAAATTGTTATCTTCTTTACAGGATCCTGAGGAAGAGTTTAGGAAGGAAGCTTGAAGAGATGAATATATACCCTAAGTTGTTTTTTAATAGCTAGTAGTTGATCTGATATAACAAATGTTTGTTTTCTAGTTCGCTAGTTGCTCTGGTAATTAAATTCTTGTTAATTGTTTTTGGAAACAGAGAATAGAAATCTCAAAGAATAAAGTGAAAGAGGTTATGGGTGAATACAACTAGATATCAATGGGAATAGATGTCGCCGCCTAGGAGTTCGCCAAAAAATAGATGGATGAAGATATTCACATGAAGGGAACTCAAAGAATTGTTAGTTTTCAAATTTCCTATTTCTTTAATTCATTTTATGAGGGACCAAACGTAATAAAGAAGGGAATATCTGAAATGTTGTTGATTTGCAGAACAAACAAAGAACGTCATTTACAACTTCATATCAATTGTTCTCACATTTGCTTGAACTCTATGCATCACGGCTTAGATACACAAATCTACTCCTAGGCTAGTTTATACTGAAGGAGAGAGACAACACTAAATCTTTGGGGGACATCTAGTTTCAGCATTAGCACATGCAATGCAAGTGATACTTGTCTTTGGCGTGGGTTTGGGGTCTATCAAGGAAGAAATTGAAGGGAACAAACATAAATTTAGCAATAGGTCTGCTCAACATAGTAATTTCCGCTTCATGAATTAATATTGTTCAAAGAATAGTTCTTGTCTAAGAGGACTATACATTTTATCTACAGAGTACCTGGATTTTTTTTATATGTATCAAAATACAAACACATCAAATTGTAATTGCTAAATATAGACCAAAGTAAAGGAAGAAAGAATAAGACATAGTACCAAAGTTTAAGGAGTAGATATTTAAATGATTAGAATAAGTCAATATAGGGAATTGACTCATTTCAACATCAAGACAAAGCAGCTATGATAGGTTGAGTGATTTGATAGTTTAAGTTATTTTTTTATTACTGAATTGATGGTTAAAGCTATGTATGAGAACTCGTAAACAATGTATGATAGAGAGAGCTTACTACCACTAATGATTGAGGGCTCCTGGAATATATTGTAAGTGTAGTTGTCAATTAGTAGTGTGTGCACAAATTCTAACTTCGAAACTGGCTTGTGTTAAACTTTTTTCTTGTACTCAATGCATTCAAATGTCGAGGCACCAAATGACTTGAAATTAATACCTTCCTTTCCTTACGGTTATATTATTGGAGTGCATTTATCATATATACTTGAGTCACCAACCCTCGCAAAAGGTCAAGGTCAACAAAGTTAACAAATCAAAAAATGTTTTGTGGAAAAGTAAACCTCTGGTTGACTGAAAAAAAGTTCCAAATCTCTATGTTGTCTTGTTTGGGCTTTTTTTCTTGCTGGGTTGGTGGATGTGGTGGGTTTGAGCAAAGAATGATTGAATGGAGGAGTGGAAAAGGCGAGACATTGGTGTCTGTGCAACCACAAGATTTTAAAGGCTGAGGTGGTGCATATGTGTGCGCAACAAATTCAAGATTCTTTACCCATAATTTTTTTTTAAAAAAAGAGGGTGGGTAAAAGAAACAAAATAAATGATGGAAAGTACTCTCTCTGCCACTTTCACTTATCTACTTTGAAATTTGCATGTCTCTTAAAGAGCAATGATTGAAATGAGATTTTACCATAATACCCAAAATGTTTCATTAACCTAGTCAATGCAGTTTTCTTATTTTCACTGGAATAACCAAAATAATCCTTCAAGCCCTCCAAACTCTATCAATATTAAAGACAAAAACTCTAATTTCTCAAGGTGTCCTCTGCTACTAACATCTAATACATTTCCCTAATGAACCAAATCTAATACTTTATCATGAAAGGGGAACCGATGATCTAAACTTAAATAAAACGGGAAAAGACCCCTAGCAGCAATGAATTCTTTAAATGGTGCAGTGACATTCAACATAGGAGAAACATTCAAATAGTCACATTCCTTTCAAGAATTCTAGCTGCAAATGTACCAAATACCTCACCAATATCAAATTTAATTCCAATTCCTCCACCATTTCCAACATTGCTAATGCATCAATAATTTTAAAATCATCCCCTCCTACTACCCTCAACATATATCTGACTATCATAGCTCCACTACTTACTACATCAAATCAACCAGCACAATCTATATTAAGTTTCTTAACATCCAAACAAGATAAATTCTTGTAACCAATGCCACTCCAACCATAAATCTTTTCACTAAAAATTTTCCAAGGTGAATCATGAAAAGAAAGAAAACCAATACCTTTGAAATTGTCTTTGCAAAGCATCTACTCCATGGCAAAGACTCACAAGTCACTGCAAATGATTTTTTGTCCAAGACTCCAACCATCAAGAAAAGGCCCATTAACATTGTAAGTCATAAATAGAGAAAGAAACCCAGATATTTCACACCAGAATGTTCTATAGAAGCCACTATTTTAGTGATTCCAGGTCTTGAATCTCTATCCAAAGGAATCAAATGGGGTTGCAAGAAAGTTTTCACTTCAGTTGGAATCTTGAAACTAGAAAAATCAAAACTTTTATACCCTTAGAGCTATAGTACAAATATACAATCTGTTACTAGAGACCTCTTTTTGAAGAGCACACACTCATTTTCCGCAATAACAATGATGGCTCTTAATATGGTAAAATTAACAATTACACAAAAACCCTTAAATAATTGAACAAAAATTTAACAATACTTGTAATACTATATAGATAATTGCAAGTAAATTGGAAATTAAACAAGCTTAATAACTAATTAGCTGAGGTGGAAAACGTGGTTAAGAAATGAGGAGCTGGACAAATCTGCTAGTTTGTTAGGAGTTAGCTGCTACAGTGAAGTTAGTTAGTTGCAATAATAGTCAGTTGATTCATTTTAGCCGTATCATATATACAAGTTGTATGAGAATTAAGAATTAATGCATAATGAAGTAATTTTTCTCTCTCTTTCTGAATATAATTCTCTCAACTATTCTTCTCAGATTTATTTCCCTGGCTTAGCATATTCATCTTCATCGAGATTCTATCTCCTGAATTAGTCAATTCCATAATTTCATGCATAAATTGGTATAAGAGCTAGCAATCCTTGAAATGGATATGCGACACGAAGCACGAACCAAGAAAGACCAGCAGCAGAAACAGACGATAGCTTTCTGCAGATTCAGGAACAATTGAAGAAATTAATAAAGGGTATGTCTAATATTCATGATCACAGTGCTCAAACAGATATAGGAATTGGGTCAGATCAAGGAAGCCATTGAATATATGGATAGAAAGGGCAAAGATAAGTAATCTGGAAGGTTGCTCAAGTGTTCTCCAAACTTCACTTGAGGGCAAGATACCACCTATTGAGAATAGCTGAAGGCAATGCTCATAAGACTGCATTTAAAACTCATGAAGACAACTACAAATTTTTAGTCATGACTTTTGAATTGAACAATGCTCCATCATCCTTCCAAGTTCTCATGAATGTTGCGTTCAAACCTCTTTCAAGGAAGTCAATTTTGATATTCTTTGATGACATACTGATTTGCAATATGAATATGGTTGCTCATCTTGCTCATGTGAAATATGTGTTTGCTTTAATGAAGCCGTTTCGATTGTGTGCAAAAATGTCGAAATGTGCATTTGGTGTAGCTAAGGTAGAATATTTGGGGAATTTTATTAGTGTTGGAAGGTGTTTCAAGTGAACCAAAGAAAATCTTGGTTGTAAAGGAATGGCCTATGCCTATCAGTATCAAATAACTCAGAGGGTTTCTAGGATTGACATAGGGTTTTGGTTCCATTTGTAGACCATTGCATGACTTGCTAAAAAAGAAAGGCTTTGTATGGATTTATGAGTTTACTGCAACATTCAACACCTTCAAGTAAGCCCCGGTATCAGTTCATGTGCTAGCAATGCCAGACTACTCCTAACCTTTCTTGATTTAAACCGATGCCAATGGCAAGGGTATTGGAGTAGTACAAATGCAAAAAGGCTATTCTATTGCTTATATAAACAGGTCCTTGGCTCCTAAACACCGGCTATGTTTGTGTATGACAAAATTATTAGCACTTATTTTTTATGTGACCAAGTGGTCTCATTATTTGCTGGGGAGACATTTTGTAGTCAAGAAAGGTATTGAAACATTTGTTAGAATAGAACATCCATACAAATTTCTAGATTGCTGGAATCTCAAAGTTAATGGCTTTTGACTTCTCTGTTAAGTACAAAAAGGTTACTGAAAACAAGGTTGTTGATGCCTTATCTAGGAAACCCGATGTTGAGTTATTGGCTTCCTTACTTATTCCCAATAATTCTTGATTTCTGTAGATTAAGAAAATATGGGTGTCTGATCCTGATTTAAAGGAGATAATTTCCAAGATGATTGCCAAGTTGCAGGTGAAACCTTTCAAGTCTTATACTTGCTGTAGTGAGCAATTGAGATGGAAAGGCAAACTTGTGGTGGGAAATGATCTTGCCTTCAGAAGAACTATTTTAGAGTTATGACGCATTTACCTCAAGGAGGGCACTCAGGAATGAATGCCACTATTAGGAGAATACATCACTATTTCATTGGAAGGGCCTTATTCAAGACATCAGTGACTTCATTAGCAGATGTGATATCTGTCAGAAGCATAAGTATGATGTTGCTACTTCACCTGATTTATTATAATCATTACATTCCCCTGAGGGTGTTTGGACAAATATATGCCTTGATTTATTATTGAAGGACTTACAAAGTCTAACAGAAAGGAAGTTGTTTTGGTAGTAGTAGATGTACTTAGCAAGTTTTGTCACTTCATAAGCCTACAACATCCTTATCTTGCTCAGGCTATTGCTCAAAGCTTCCTTGACAATGTGTTTAAGTTGCATGGCAGTAACTATGACAAGTGATAGAGATCCTGTTTTCATTAGTTTATTTTGGTAGAAATTATTTACTCTACAAGGGGTCCAACTTAAAAAATATATTGTTTACCATCCCCAAATTAATGGTCAAACAGAGGTGTTTATAGAACATTGGGGACTTACTTTCGGTGTTTTTGATTTGATTGTCCTAAGGAGGGGTCTGCGTATTATAACACTACTTATCACACTACCATTAAGGGTACTTTTTACGAGATGCTCTATGGTCAAAATGCACTCTTACACCTTTCGTATTTGGTTGGTGAGTTCTCTATTGACATGGTTGATAGGTCCTTGGCTGCTATAGAGGCTATCACACAGTTGATCAAGTTTCATATAGAGAGGGCATAACAACGAATGAAGGATCTAACAAATAAACATGGATCATACAAGGCTTTCACTATTGGAGAATGGGTATATATGGAATTATAGCCTTACGAACAAGTTTTTGTAGCTATTAGGCCCTTTAATAAGCTTGAAACCAAGTATTTTGGGCCTTACCCTATTAATGCTGAGATTGGTACTTTGGACTATAGGCTATACATTCCATGTGTCTCAACTTAAGATGTGTCATGAGTTACCATTGGTTATTACCCATCCTCTAGTGTTTAAATTATCCATTCCTTATTTTCATTCTCTTGAGACTGTGTTGGAAAAAAGATTAGTGAAGAGGGCAACAAAGTTGTTAGATAGGTCTTAGTCAAATGGGCAGGTATCCTTGAAGATCAAGCTACGTGAGAGTTCCTCGCTGAGTTGTAACACAAGATTCCTTCTTTTAACCCTAGAGGTCAAGGGTGCTCTACGTCAAGGGTATTGTAGCAAGTAAATGGAAATTAAATTAGCTAAATAATTGATTAGTTGAGGTGGCAAAAGTGGTTAAGAATATGTTGGTTTGTTTGGATTTAATTGTTATAGTGAAGTTAGTTGCAACAATAGTCAGTTGATTCATTTTAGTCATTACATATATACAAGTTTTATGAGAATCCAAAATTCGTGCTTAATGAAATAACTCTTCTCTCTCTTTTTGAATACAATTCTCTTAGCTAATATTCTTAGATTTATTTTTCCGGCTTAGCATATTCATCTTGCTCCAGATTCTATTTCTTGGTTTGGTCAATTTCATAGTTTTGTGCATCATAGATTGAGAAGGATAGACATAGCCTGAAGATACAAAAAGACGAGGATATTGAGTCCGCATGCTCCCAAGCCCTCAGATGCCCTCTCGAATCAAACAACGCCATTACCGAACTTAGGTTAAGAGGAAAATTCTCAAATTCACTTCAAAACTCCAAAAACTCCTCCAAATTGATTTTGGGTGAGTAGACCAGAACTACACCAAAACCATAGATTAGAGCAACTGCAAGGCCATGATAGATGCACCCCAACTCCCAAATCGAAAAGCTAACCTTATGCTCCACATCTAACTCCTTATAATGATCAAGAGCATTTTTCGGTCCTTAGTCGTCCTGAACATCACCTGCACCATCTCAATCTCCTCTTCAAACTGACATAACTTAACCTTCCGACAACAAGCTCCACAATAACATCGAGGAACAATAACCATCAAAACAAGGAACTCAGTTTAACGCAAGGCCCAAAGTCTACCTTTTGATCTCAAAGACCAACAAATCCAGCTGAAACACAACCTTTTGAAGCTAATCATGCTAATCCAAAGGACACCCATCATGTGAACGACAAATTTGCTCAGAGCCCAGCTCCAAGGAAATACTCCAAGCAAACGAACTATTGAGAAATTGACACTACGAGTCCACAAACTACTCTGCTACCACCAATCTAAACCAACCACCCAGTCTAATGGAAACCAAGTCGACATGCGGCTTATCAACATAGTCAACTGGTTGATAGTGGACCAAGGGTACCAGATCCTAATAATGAACTACGCAAGCCACCAAGCATGATAAATCAAACCACACATCCTGAACTATAACCAACTCATGGATTTCATGAATTTCCTTAGCCCCATTTTGAAAATGAACCTTCTTAGTAAATTTCCATTTCCCAACAAAGCTAAGAACATAAACCACCTTTGAATACCACCATTCACACTCTAAATCATACACTAGCCTCAAGAGATATCAACACAACAATAAAGAACCAACATTACATCTAATCCATGTGCAACAAGGGATCACACCTCCAATTTCCATCTAGCCATAGCCAAAACCCAAGACCACAAGAAGCAAACAAATCCAAAAGGAGTCGAGCAAGCAAAAACAAAACTCCACAATCGAGAAAAGACTAAGGAAAAGGGAGAAAGCAACCAAAAAAAACTACCAGACTAAAGGATACCAACGACCCAACACACAACTCCGAAAACTAGAAATCTCCCAACTACTACACAAAAGGAACGACACACAACTAAGCCAACTAGGCCCTACAACACACAAAACTCAAATCGGGCAAAGCTTGTCTAGCCACCTATCAAACAAGTATTGGCATCACAACTAAAACACACCACAAGGGTGGCAAAAAGGAAACCAACAATCCCAACACCCAAACTAAGCCCAACGCTCCTACCAAATCAAGAGAAGATAGAATAACAAGAGGCAAGATAAATATCCAAAAAATACAATCCAAAATTACATGAAATATATACTAGGAATTATCTAAGAAGTTATATCAAGAAAGTATACGGAAGCCTACCCCCAAAGCCGATCACGAGTGCTCCAAATCCACCACACACGAGCTATCCATTTCCGAAAGGCCTCCAAATTGCCAAGCTATCAAATTATCAATCACAATGTAATTAGAGATGTTTAGACACTAAAATCACAACAATTGGAAACAGACCCGCAATCAAGTCAAAATGGGAATATGGGGATCGCACCGTGAATCCCAAAATTGACTCTATCAAAAGGTCCTAAATGCCTTACCTAGCTTGTGCCCCAAAACGGGGCTCGATTCCATGCCTGTAACAACACAAAAAACCAAATGCAAATAAAACATCAATGAAAAAAAACAAAAGAGAGATGACATTCCCTTCAGCGGAATATACCTCAAACGGAGACCCTCCAACACTTCTGAAACACTCCAACGTGTAGCCATGATCAACACGGACCCCAAACACTTTGAATCACCTCAATCGGAGCTCCCAAGATAAAAAAATCGCATGTTGAAGTTGACTGAAGCTGAAATTTTGCTATTTAAATAGCAGAAGTTCTTGTTGCTAAAAGCCATTTTTGGTCGCTAAAGCCCTAAATTCCAGTTACTAAAAGCCTACACCAGATATAACATATCACAAACAATTTTGGGCATGAACTGTATGAAAAATAATAATAAAAAATTACAAATTACTAACCTTTTCAGTAATCCGACAACTTACTCTATATGGAAGATGATGAAAGAGGGAATTGGTTAAGTTAAGCCCTAAAATTTCGTGAGTTGGAGAGAAGGAATTTAGCCCTCTAAAAAATTAAGGGGAAAAGTCGAGAGAATATCGCCGCCTGGTTCTGAAATTTTTTAGACTAATTTTCAAATTACTCCATATGGTGTCGATAAAACCTAAGAAGATGGTGTCTAATATTGTCTTTTTACATATTTTCACTATATTTCTATTTTTATTCCTTTTTTTTTTGCCATTTATATTTTTTGAAAGATAGAATAACTTAATAATACAACATACTTAAACTTAATTGAGATAATATATAGCATACTACACAAAACAAAAAACAACGGATAAACTAAATATCTAAATAAAGAAAATATAAAATGTAGAGCAAACTCACAAAAACTAATTAAAATAATTCATTTGATGCTCAAATTGTTAAATACTCCCTCTGTCCCAATTTGTGTGGCACTTTTCAATTTTCAAGAGTCGAATAGCTTAAGTTTGATCGGGAATTTGCGCATAGAATCTTCAAAAAAATTTAAATGAAATTTATATATTTGTAAACTACGTAAAATAACTATAAGTCACAATAATTGACAATTCAAAATACTTAAAGGATATATGAAAATTTCACGGTGAAACATAGACTTGTTTGAATCTCGAAATCTGAACGGTGTCACATAGATTGGGACGGAGGGAGTATCACTTATTAGATGAAAATGTAAAAAAATAATGTAAAAATTCTAATATTATTTATTTAAATTCAAACTCTTTGTACTATGAAAATAGAAGACAATCATGTGCATCGATTTTGTAAAAAATAATTACTTTTCCTTTCATAGCATAACTAAATTTGTAGGTCAGACACACGATATTACGAAGCCCTCATTTAATTGCACTTAATGAAAATCTTAATTTTAAATTATTCATATTTTTAATCATTAAGGGTCTGTTTGGTATGAAGAAAAACATTTTCTAAAAAATGTTTTCCAATTTTCTCATGTTTGATTGGCTTAAATGTTTTGAAAAACGTTTTCCAAATAAATTTATTTTCCTCAAATTTAAGAAAATGACTTACCTCCGAAAAAATAAGGAAAACATTTTCCAAAAGTTATTTTTAAATCTCATACCTCAACTTTCACTCTCGGGTACTGATTTCCTATACTAATTCAACTCCTGATTCTCAATTTGGGACCAGACTCTTGACCTTGATTCGAGACCCAACTCTCGGGTCCCAAATTAGATTGGGGTAGAATCTCAATTTAGTGTCGGGTTCTAGTTAAGTATTCATGGTCGAATCTTGAGTCATGTGTCGGGGTGGTGTTCCAAGTTGGGTGTCAGAGTCAGGTTACGGGTTGAGAGTCGAGGTTGGGTCTTAGGTTGGGTGCCAGGATTGGGTCCCCAATTAATTACTAGGGTCGGGTATTGAAGTCGAATCACAGTTCATAAATTGAGTCCTAGGTTAGGTGTTAGGCTCGGGGCTCGCATCAGGTGTTGGTGTTGGGTCTTGGTTAGGAAGTTGGGTCCCGAGTTGGGAATTGGGGTCAAATCTCAATTTTGTAGTCATATCTCAAGGCCAGATCCTGGATCATTCGTTAGGTTCAGGTATCAAGTTTGGGTCCTGATTCGAAAGTCAGATCCAGGTAGGGAGTCAGGGGTCAAATCTTAGTTTGGAAGTTTATTCCTAGGTCAAGAGTTAGGAATCAATAGTCGAAAGATGAGGTCATGATTGGGTCTCGGGTCATACGTTAAGTTAGGGTCCCACTTCAAAAGTCGGGTCTCGCATTAGATTTCGTGATCAAGTGTCGTTTTGAAGTCAGGGCCGGATTAAGATGTCAGGGTTTGGTTTGGGTGTCAAGTCCAAGTTAGGGAGTTAGAATTTGAGTCACAAGTAGAGTGTGGGGGTTGAATCTCAATCGACGATCAAGGTCATGTGATAACTCTCAAATGTACTTTGTAAAACCAATTAAAAGAGACAACATTTGTCGTCAATAAAAATACCCAACTAGAGTCGGGGTCGATTCCCATAGAGAATGGTATATTGTAGAAAATTCTATCAAGATATTTGGATTGTAAAATCATTCATTTGTAAAAGTAAAAATAAGTTGGTGGATGATTCCACCCATTTAACAAAAGAATTTGGTTATCAATGGTCACAATTAAACTAAAAGTTTGGAAATTCAAGAAGTAACAATTAATCAATGGTGCTGGGATTTGAAATTAATGTCACATAGGGGTAATTGTCTTTCTCTATAGTGATGAACATTCATGAATAGCTTAGTTATATTCAATGATGCAAATCATCTTTCGATCTCATAACATTCTTGTATAGAATCTCCTTCTGGTCTCATTGATATGTTATACTAAACAACCCAATACCTTAATCAATTCTCTCTTTCCATGCAGAAATAGAGCAAATATATCAGAACCATAACCTCTATTTTCAAGCAAGTTACATACAGCAAACCTAAATTGATAGTATCATAATAATTACTTACTCCAATCGATCTCTTTAGAGCATCAACCGGAGATCAGAAGTAGAAATTAAGTTTGAAACCTTAATGCATAAGTTAATCCCATGCTAATTAACCCAAATTCATATATGAACAACAACAAAATAGAGCATAACACAATACCCACTACATTAAATAGACACCCAACCCCATAATTGCACCCCTAGATCTTGGGATTTTAGCCATCCATCACAAAAAGTAAAAAATTATACCTTTCATGAAAGAAGCCATGAGTAACATAAAATTAAGCAATCACAAGAAAATCCACTTTGGATTCAACTTCAATTTGTCATTTTTAAAGAACAAAAGCTGAAAACCCCAAAAACTAGAAAGTGTTCTTCACAAGGTAAAGTGTTGTTCTCCTCTCACTTGTTCATACACCAAAAACTATTTTAACTTTTGTGAACTCTGAACTCTAAACTCCGAACTACCTAATTTCTCTCTCATTTGGGCTATTTATATTTTTCACAAAATCTGGCCCAAAACTCACTATATGACCCATTGGGCGACATTAGTCAGGCTCACTAATCATGTTGGGTGAATCTCCCTTTGCTCTTCAAATCGCCTTTTCTTTCTCTAGTTCTCAAGTGTTTGAACCTCTGTCATCGAGCTTGTTCAATTCTGCCTTTCACATTTGGCGTATCGCCGAGTACCACCTTAGTTAACCTTTTGAGCCTTTTACTATTCACCTTGTACTGTTGCTTTCGGCGATGGTCAACATATTCACCCTTTCTCATTTGGTGCGTCGTCTTTCCATTTGGAGTCCGCCGACCTGCCTCAATAGATGCAAGTGTTGTGCACTGTCAATTTGGGTGAGGTCATGCCTATTAGGCGATCTCTCTTTCTTATTTAGCGATTATCAATGTATAGTTTGCACTTCTTTTTACATTTTTTGCCATTCTTTCAAACATTCATCCTTCCCTTGTCTTTTATCCTTTATAGGCGCAAATCATAAAAATATCAGTAGAATAGAACATAATTAGGCATTGAGGACACTAATTGTTGAGCTAAATAGGTCTCAAATGAGTGTAAATCTACCATTTATCAACACCCTCAACTTAAACTTTTGCTTGTGTTCAAGTAAATGAAGAACATAGTTAGCTCAATAAGGGTGTCTACAACAGTTCTCAATGGGAGATAACATACAAGTGTCATTATAAAAGTATTCTCAACAACATTCTACACTTTCTTGTGATAAAAAAGCTTCAAATGATGACTAGCCGGTTTCAACATAAGCTCAAGCTCAATGTAGCTTCTTCTCTAATGCAAGACCATGTTTCAACAAATGCATTCAAGTGTCTGCACATCTAGAACGATTCAATGCTCTAAAAAGCAAATCAACAAAGAAATAAGGAATCAATCCAACTCTCATTCTCTCAAAAGAGAAATACATGCAAGCTTCATCCAATATGTTTGCCTCTATTTTCCAATCATCACACAACCTATTTCATGCAAGATATCAAAGGTATTTCAAGCTTGTAATGGGGCTGAGGGTTAAGGTATGGTCAATTCGGCTTAGTGGCTTCACCTTTTAAAAGCATTGTTACAATCATCTTCACCTCTTCTCAAGTTCTTTTTTATTCTTTTTCATTTGGAAACTCAAACTTTGAATTTCCACTCACTTTATTCGGAATCCCTTTATTTCCTCAACATCTCTTTTTCTTTTCCATTTTTCAAAAAAAAATCATCATAATATTTCCTTTTCTTTTATAAGGAGGGGTTCCTTCTTTTTATAACAAACTACTAAGTTAAGTCTTATTTCATCTTTCATTGACTTTTACTTGGCTTTCATTCCTCCTTCCTTTTCATATCCCTAACTTAGGCTTTTGACCTAAGTTGGCTATTCAAACATAACGGTTCTTCAAAAAGGATTTTGTGTGAGAAGGTAGGGACAATTTGGCTCAAGAGGTTTCATTTTGGTTTTGTCAACAAATGGTTTAGGCTCAAATGGAGCAAAAATGGATGCACACCGTCACAAGGTAGTCACAAAGGATATGGAAATTTGGATTCCTTCTTAGAATTGCTACCCAAGATCACGCCTTACAATTACCAAGGTTTAGACAAGTAGACTAACATGAAAATTCTAGGATCCACACACATGTTTTCAAGTAAAATCTCACCAAACATGGCACTTCGAATACACTCATTTATCATAGCCCGAAAAGATCAAAAACATAGTGTAATGTTCATTGCAAGGCTCACATCACAACGCAGCTAGTTAACAAAAGATTCAAAGAGATCACTCAAAAGTGCAGCCACATCAATTACTTTCTTGCAACACCAACATTATACATCATGTTTATCATGAGTACTATTCAAGACATCAATATTGAATAGAATCAATCCTCTAATTATTATCAATGTAAACTCAAGCATTTCACGATTTTCAAAACTCATGGGGATAGTTGCAAAATTGAGAAAAAAATGAAAGAGGCAGTAAGAGATAGACCAAAACAAATGAAACAGTCTAATATAAACAAAAGTAAAATACTACAATCATCCAAAACATTAAAATAACAAAATACAAAGAAAAGGAGAATATTAGCACAAAGGCCCTCACCCACCAAAAATAAATGTGTTGTTTCCTCAATTAAAAAGTAATATGTATGGGAGAAAGAGTCAAAATGTCCCCCTGACAGGTTATGCTTGTGAGTGCTCTCATTTGGAGCCTCTAGCAGGGTAGCATCAGATGAGGCATCATTGTCCGACAATAGTATCACATGAGGCAGCAATGTGGCATCAGTGCACGCCACATCATTGGGAGGAATGGTGGAGTCTGAAGGGCTCCATTGCTACCAACTATTGAAGTCTCCCGAAGGGATCTCTCTAGGGTGGCCTAGACAATTGTCTCCTTAGTGTCCTGCAACTCCGTGAGTGCCTATGCAATACCATAATCCTCCTTCTCCCTTCTCACCTCATCCTCATCCATCTCCTTGAACAAATCATCATTGATCCCCTCATCATCATTAATAGCATCCTCAGTAGCAACTCTCTCATCTATCTTACTCTTCTACACACTCGGAGTAGGCTCACTTTTGGGCATCATCGGTGGCATGGATGCAGGTGCATCAGGTAAGGGAACATCTCCCCACAACATCGAATTGTCATTAGAGCTCATATGGACTACGTTCGCTCGCAAGGTAGGAAACTCACCTCTCATGGTGTCAATCACATTAAAACTACCCTTGGCCTGTCTTAGGCCTCTAATCTAGTAGTGAGATTGTCCAACCTCCAATTGTGGGCCTCAATCAACCCCTCACATCTAGTCACCTTGTCTCTCAAATGGGCCATCACCCGCTCAATAACCCCATCAATTAGTTTAGAATTGTCTTACTCAACCCTAGCGGCTCTAAAATCCGTAGATTGGGCAAGAATGCCCATTAGATAAATTACGGCCTGGGGCAAGGTAGACATGGAGTAGGAATTAGGGCAGGTATAACAACAACAGTCACAATAGTAGCAGGAGTAGGAGGCACTATAGAAGATATACTTGCCTACTCCATAAAAGGTGTAGATGTGGTGGCCTTAAAATCCCATGCAGCTAGATCAACTACAGGCATGGAGTTTGGTGGTGGTGGATTTCTCCGATCTACTTCGTCCCATTAGGAATCAAATTTAATCTATCGAATGTCGTTGGAAAAGGCTAGTGTGACCCGTACATCAGATTTCTCCTGAAAGGGAACTCCCACTTTCTTAAAAGCTGGGTAAAGGACTAGGGATGAAAGGGAGGTCTGCTCTTGCCTGGCCCGTAGCAACATCTCCTTGACAATAATGGTTACAACATTTATCTGCTCCCTTTCAATTATAGTGCCCACTAGCACTGCCTTAGGATGCCAGAGGACAGATTTATTTTGAGACGACATTATATTGCTGCTTATTAACCTGAACAAATACCGAGCCACAATGTTTAAATATTTCTTTTCAATTCTTGCATTATTAGCCATCCACGACGGAGAACCATCATATATCAATGAGTCTAACCACCCCTTTAACACGTCTAGTTCCTGGCACATCCGAATATGGTACGTATCAACATGAGTGGAAGGGGTGCCAAGGGATTTATTTATTTCACCCGCGTTACATTGTACCATTCCCCCCACTTTATATTTCCTCCACGGGCTTCCAAATTGTGCCATTCCTTTTCTTCGGTAAGGCCTGAGCATAGGCTGAAAAAATTCCCTTACCCACGATAGAACATATGGGTTTTGAAGTCTTGTAAAACCCTCGAAACAATGGAACCGAATAATGTCCTAAATCGCAGGGTAGTCACTCAAGACATCATCTATGAAGATCCATTTCTCCTCTAAGATGGTATGCTCTCCAGCTGTTTTTAGCCTATTTAGGCTCCTTGGAGCTAAGATTGGGAGAACCCTTGATGTTGGTGCTTGAGTGGGTGAAGGTTGTACCAGTTTGGCTCAGATGTCCATTCTTTTCTTGCAACCCTCTTTATGGGTTGTGCAACTGCACATGTAGATTGATGTTGGGTGGTAGGTTGTGATCGACAAGGAGCCTCTGATTGCTCATGGATAGTTATGCCCTTCTTCTTTTTCAACATAGGGGGAAGAAGATGAGAATCTCTAACAGATTCTATGTCTGAAGTCACCGTCTATTTTCTCTTTGTCTTAGCCATAATCTACGAAGCAGAAGTATTAAAATATAGAATCGGTGAATGTTCATTGAAATTAAACTCAACTAAAAGCACAATTCCAAAATGTCCTAAGGCTCGCCTAATGAGAAGGCGGATCACCTAATAAGATAGGCGAGCCAGAAGTAATTATCAAATAATCCAGGCATAATGGGTGGAGTCAAGTCCATCGAAACAGACAGTGTAAAATAAAAAGAAACAAACTTCAAGGGTGATGTTCACTTCCACTCGGCGATTCACCAAGTGGGTTCGGAGAGCTAAGACAAGCACGCCGCATAGGACAGTGCCTAAGATAACATATTCACTCAAGAAGGCCTCATTCACTGATTCACCTAACCTCATTCACATGCTAAGACAAGACTGTCGTGCAGGAGGTATTCAACCTAGAGCCTAATTTTCATAGACAAACCCAATATATGCAACAATATCAAGCTTCCCAAAATCATTACAATCTACCCACATGCTTATTTACCCATGGGTACTCAGATTTCCCTAATTATCACAAAGTATTGCTTAAATTAACGATTTTCCCTTAAGAAAATCGACACTCTATCTATCATTGGGCAAAATCATGCAATCGGTCAACATTGGGTTACTCAGATTTCACCCACATCAAATTCAACCAAGACCCACTAACTTTAAGGGTTCAATTTCAATATTTAACCAACACAATCGATTTTAGTAATTTCTAGTCAATGACTCAAGCAATCAATTCATGACATAGTTCAATACGATCATTATAGTACTACCCATTGAAATCAAACAATCACATGGCTTATAGCCAATATATAAAGCACAATTTAAGGCTCAAAATGCAAAATGAAAATAAAAAATCAACCTCACAAGAAAGAAAAACTCGAAAATAGAGAAGAATAGGGTTGGGTCGACTAATATTGCAAGTGAATGCACTCAACGCACTCAACAATCACACACTAAGGATGATCACACACTCAAACAAGGTATTGCAAGAAAAAAGGGAAGGAAAGAGCTCAAAAATTGCAAAATTATTTCATTTTGTATTTGAAAAGACCCATGGTCTTTTTATTTCAGACACACTCACTAGTCACGACTAACATCGCCGAGTGTGTTCGATGGATCACCAATTGGAGCTGAAGCTCACCAAAACATCCTGAACGAATACCAAACATGTATGCTAATTTAGTGGACCCAATGGATTCTGCATAATGTACTTCAGCGGATCGAATTTTGGACCTCAGATCACTGAAATAGATAGTACATTTTTTCACATTTTCTAGCTCAGAAGGTGGTCAGGAATGAGTCCACATAACGCCTTCGATGGATCGTTATGCTGGTTTTGGCATAGCCTTTTCCAACATTTTGACTCATTTTCAACCTGAACTCACAACATACGTTATTGAAAGCAATAAACAAAATTAAAGACTTGGGTTGCCTCCTAAGAATATCCTTATCTAACGTCGTAGCACTACATCATTCTCATTTCCTTGACATTCATTTTTGGGATTTTGGATGGTGTACTAGGCAATGTTCCCTTTAGCCTTGGATTGAGATGAGTGGATATGTGGCACAATTGGGTCTCCAACTGCTTGATAGATATCGAATTAGAGATTACCGTTTGAGATAAATGGAGAACTCATTTATTAATTCCTTCAACACTTTGTCGGACCCTTCAACTTTGTTTAAGATCCTTGTGAGCATTTCCTTGATTCATTTACCTTCTGTCCTAGCTGGGTCCTTTGGTCATTGACAATTATAGGGAGGAACATATCTATCTTTGTCAGCCTCCCTATCTCTTTAATTTCTACCTCGTCAATCTTTCCAAACAATATCTCGATCCTAGTTCTAACCTTGGTTCCCACCTTGTCATTGGTAATATTGGTGAGAACCCCCCGTTTGGTTTCCCAAATATTGAACTTCTTTATTGTATAATGCCTGAAACTTGGCATTATATGGGCACTTCCTACTATTAGTCCCAGCCGCATTCACCGATTTAAGTCCACCTCCCATGACATGTTTTGACAACAAATCGAGTTGGGTCATCATTTAAGCCATGTTTCATCTCATTTATTGTCTTTCTCAATTTGTTCTTTGCTCAAACTCTGTTGTAGATTAGACACTTGATCTTTTCTAGTATGCCATGCTCAGTTAACTTTGGTCATATCATCTAACAACAAAGTTGTCATGTCATACAATTGTCTCATTAATCCTCATTGGACTAGTTGATCAGCCAAACCTTTCTTGACTGAATCAAAGATGTTGTAGAAGTATTGCAACAACAAATTGTTTGGAACACCATGTGTTGGACAATGCAAAAGTTGTTCTTAGTTGGAGCAATTGTAGCATTGTATCGGTTAAATAAAACATAGCCCTCCCAGTTGTGAGGGGTATCTGGATGGCTCCCGTGGTTTGAACAATATTCACATGTATATCATTCCAATCACCCATGATGTCGTTTTGACCGTAGTGACTATCGTTGACACTACCTTGGTCACTCATTAGATTAGACCTATAAATCAGCCAACAACCATGCAAAACAACAATCTACTACAACTAAACAAATTTACAAACTAATTTCTCAAATAGAATTCTCAACCACCATTCCCTAACAACTCCGCCATTTTTTATAACACTCAAACTCTATAAAACCAATTAAAAGAAATAGTGATCGTCATTATAAAAATAACCAGCTAAGAGTCGAGTCGAATCCCACAGAAAATGGTATATCGTAGAAAGTTTTAAAAAGAAATTTGTATTGTAAAATCATTCATTTGTAATAGTAAAAACAAGTGGGTGGATGATTCCACCAATTTAACAAAAGGATTTTGTTATCAATGATCACAATTAAACTAAAATTTTGGAAAATCCAAGAAGTAACAAGAAATCTAGGGGTGCGGGGATTGGAAATCAATGTCACATAGGGGTAATTGTGTTTCTCTTTAGTGATGAATATTCATGAATAGGCTAGGTCATCTTCAATGACACTAATCTTCTTTCGATCTCATAGTATCCTTTCATAAAATCTCCTTTCGATCTCATCTATATGCTATACTAAACAACACAATACTTTACTCTATTCTCTCTTTCGATGCAAAAATAGGGCAAATAAATTTGACCCCTAACCTCTATTTTCAAGCAAGTAACATACATCTAGCCTAAATTGCTAGTATCAGACTAATTACCACTCCAATCAATCTCTTTCGAGCATCAACCGGAGTTCGGAAGTAGGAATTAAGTTTGCAATCTTAATCCATAAGTTAACCTGATGCTAATAAGCCTAAATTCATGTATGAACAATAGAAAAATAGAGCATAACACAATATCCACTACATTAAATATACACCCAACCCCATAATCGCACCCATAGATCTTGGGGTTTTATCCACCCATCACAAAAAAAAAAGATATTATACCTTTCATGAAGGCAACCATGGTAACATGAAATTAAGCAATTACAAACAAACCCAGTTTGAATTAAACTTCAATTTGTCAATTTAAAGAACAAAAGTTGAAAACCCCCAAAACTAGAAAGAATCCTTCACAAGGTAAAATGTTGTTCTCCTCTAACTTGTTCATACACCAAAAACTATTTTAAACTTCCGTGAACTTTCAACTCCGAACTCTGAACCCCCTAATTTTTCTCTCTTTTGGGCTATTTATATTTTCCCCAAAATCTGGCCCAAAACTCAATACATGACCTATTGGGTCACATTAGTTGGGCTCACAGATCACATTGGGTGAATCACCCTCTGCTCTTTAGCTTGCCTTTTATTACTCTAGGCTTCGGGTATTTGAACTTTAGTTGGCGTGCTCGTTCGAGTCGTCCTTTCACATTTCGTGTATCGCCAAGTACCACCTTAGTTCTCCTTTCGAGCCTTCAATTTTCTCCTTGTAATGTCGCTTTCGGTGATGGTCAACATGTTCACCCTTTCTCATTTGATACATCGCCCATTATGCAAGTATTGTGCACTGTCAATTTTTGTGAGGTCATGGCCATTATGCAATCATCCTTTCTTGTTTGGCGATGATCAATATATAGTTTGCACTTGTTTTTACATTTTTGGTCACTCTTTCAAACATTCACCGTTGCCTTGTTTTGAAGCCTTCATAGCTGCAACTCGTCAAAATATCAATAGAATTGGACATAATTAGGCATTCAAGACACTAATCGTTGAGACAAATAGGCCTCAAATGAGTGAAAATCTACCACTCTTCATTGTGTCTAGATTTCGGTGTCAGGTTTTGGTTCTGGGTCGGGTGTGTTGGTTTGCAATATGATAGAAATTTGGGTTATGGCTCAAGAGTCCAGGTTGGGTCTTAGGTCGAGAGTTGGGGTTGAGGTCGAATCTCAAGTCGAATGTTAGGGTCAAGCCTAGGTTCAAAAGTTGAGTCTCAATTTAAAAGTCAGAGTTTGATTTTTGATCGGTCATAAAGTTGGGTCCTAAGTAAGATTTCATGGTTAGGTCCATGTTTGAAAGTCGGTCCCAGGTCAAAAGTTGGGATCACTTCCAATTTAGAAGTTGGGTCTTGGGTATAGAGTCAAGGTTTGATCCCTATTCAGTCATCAGGGTCGTGTTCTAGTTCGAGTGTTGGGATTGGAGTCAGGTCCTTGTTCGAGTTTTTGGTTCTGAGCTTGAATTGGGATCAAGGATTTGTTGGATCTCAAGATCGGATCTCATACCCGTCGTTGGGGTTGTGTCCTGATTTGGGTGTCGGGGACGAAGTCGGGTCCTATTTTGACTATCGGGTCTCGACTCAAAAGTTGAGGTCAGGTTCCGGGTCTGGTATCAGGGTCGAATCTTTAATCGATCATCAGGGTCACATTCAATTTGGGTATTAGGGTCGTGTCCCTAATTGGGTATCAAGGTTGGTTTTTAGGTCAGGAACTATTTTCCTAAAAGGTATATTGCACTTTCTAGCCAAATATTAATTATATTTTCTGGACAATGTTTTTCATTCACCAACCAAATATTAGATAATATTTTCTCACTCACCAACCAAACATGAGAAAATAAGCGAAAACATATTCCAGGAAAATATTTTCCTTCATACCAAACTGTAACATCTCAAAAATTTCTAAGTTAAGACTCGAGTCATTCTTTATGATGAATAAGATATGTGCCGAGTGATTAAATTTTTTTTAGATGTTATGGTCTCTGAAACTCCATAGCATAAACCTGAGTTGGAAACTTTCCTTCCAATTGAATTTCTCTATAAGATTATTCTTTGGTCAACTTCAAACAACCATAACTCTCAGCACATGATTAGTTAGGTATCCAATGAGGTATCAAATCGAAGGTCTTCGAGTCCTCTTTCCAATGCCGCTGAGTTTGCTAAATTCCGAGTTTGGATGAAGGAGTTATGCTCATTTGAGTGTAGCCTCTCTTATTTAGGCATTTTTTCATCCGTTTTAAGTGGGGTTTTTTTGGTCTTTTCCTTACCCCACTAGCCTTACACGTTCTAACCACCCAAGTTAAGGGGAATAATCAAACCAAGTCAATTCAAAACATTCCAAAAGCATTTAGAAGGTTAGGGAAAAGTTGAAGAGGAGAAAAAGAAAACAGTTTCAAGCGTTCATCGAGTTTCAAGGATTTTTTACAAGAACTTTGTTTCTTTCGAAGTATGTAAGCTTTCATAGTGTTGGGTTTAATCTCTCTCACACAAATCATGTAAATTTTTTCCATGAAGTTGTTCTTGAAGTCAAATTATTGAACTCTTGAGGAGTTTTTGAGGTTTTTGCTTCATTCTTTAACAATGGAGTCCTGTTGAGTTCTTGAGGTGAGGGTTTTACGAATGAGTGTGGTTCTTGATAGAGTTTTGTGTGGGTTTTCATTATAATGGTGTTTTGTTTATGAATCTAGGAGAAATTTGAGGAAATCATTCAATTCTAGAGGAGATAAGGCTGGAAATTGAGTTAGAAAGTCCGTCGAGTTTCTGGGCTCGGGCTGGGGCAACGCGCCCCCATAGCGCCAGAGGGGATGGGACAACGCTCCTCCAAGGCGCCACAGGGGCTAGGGCAGTGCGCCTGCAGTGAACCAAGAATTGCCTTCAGGAGTTTAGGGGATGGCTCCCTGCGCCAGGAATACGCCAGGGTCGCCTGCCCCCGTTTCTCTTCCGTCTAATTTCTTTTAAATCGTGTCTTCGCTCTCTTCTTAATTATAACTATCTAAAACTCCATTAATAATGAAAGACCGTATATATATCCTAATCATATCTCTTAAATTACATTTCAAATTGAAGTAAAATTAAAAGGAAAGTTCAAGAGGGTCTTTGAGTCAAACTGGGAATTCTTTTGAAATCAACTATAGTTTTAAACTAAGTCTTGAGGAAGTAAGTATGAGAATGAGAAGAGTTGTACCCATGAGTTCTATATTGTCATTTAGATCCTTGAGTCAAGTCGTTCATGCCCATAATTCTGCATGAACTCTATGAATTGAGTGTTCTTGAGAGGAGTAGTATCATTGAGTTCTGAGTTCCGAGTTCTTGAGTCCTGGAGTTCTTGAATTCTGAGTATTGAGTTTCCATATTGCTATTAAGATCCCTGAGTTGAGTCGTTTATCCCCATAATTTTGCATGAACACTATGAATTGAGTTATAAATTTTTAGAAGATTTTTAAAGCCAACACTTGAGTTTTAAACTGAGTTTTAAGGAAGTAAATAGGAGTTTAAGGAAGAGTATAAGGAAACTATGTATTTCCCAATTGTTTCATTTTTACATGAAGAAAGAGAATATTATTTTGAGAAAAGAGAAACTTTGATTTCTAATGAGTTATAAGTTCAAAGATATTTCAAGAACATTTACCACTTTTAAGAGAATAGTTTGAGCAATTATCCAAACCAGAGAAAGAGTTATGTTTTTCAACATATGAGCATGAGGTATATATTATTGGGAATAGTATTGAGCACCGATTGGAAATGAGTTCAGACAACTCACATTCCTCATATACCATGTATGCCAACATGGGTACATGACCATTCTTTTTAGATAAATCCTAAGTACCTTCATGTAGAGCTTAGTGTATCCACTTAGTTGAGGATGTTCTATACCCCGACAAGGTATAGGACAGTTCTGGTAGTGTGGGAGAGACACTGTATCATCACGTACCTCATAGTAATGGTTGTCGGTTAGAGAATCTCCCAAATAAGAGTAAAGAGTTTATTATTGTATTTTTATACATTTTGAGTTCTTGTCTACTACTTACAAAGATTATTTATTGCATCTTATTATCATTGCTTTCATGTTGAGTTGTGTATTCTTGAGTTGAGTTGAGTATTCTTAAGTTGAGTTGAGTTGAGTATTCTTTAGTTTAGTTGAGTTGTGATGAGGTAAGTATGTCTACCCTTCCTATCAGTTCAAGCGATATATGTATGTTTCAGTTTCCCCTTACATGCTTGTACATTCAATGTACTGACGACATTAGGCCTGCATCATTGTTTGATATAAATACAGGTGTTCAGTGTCATTAACAAGTGCTCCGTTGATATCACTTGCAGTTCCAGTTAGCTTTGATGAGCCTCCTTGCTTTTGGAGGGTTCCACATTTACTTTTTAGTTTGTTAGGATGTCGTGGGTTTTGACCCGACTTCCATCATCGTATTTAGAAGCTTCATAGACAGTAGTATTTTGAGGAGTATTTTCCATTTTCCTTGTTAATGTTTTAAGACTTGAGTTACCTTCTTATGGCTATTTGAATGTTTTTAAATATTCTGAGTTATTTATTTTGAGAAATTTGAGTTAATATTCGTATTTTAGTCCATATGTTGTTGAGTCAGTCTTCTGCAGAATATTCAGCCAGGCCAAGGATTTGCTTAGGGCCAGTGATAGATCTCAAGTGCCGGCCACGTACAAGGTGTATCCTCCGGGTGTGACAAACTTGGTATCAGAGCACAAAGTTCAAGTGTCAAGTTTAAGAAAAGTTTTACTTCTTTCATACTCTAAATCGTGCAGTAGAACTATGTCATAAATAATTTATTTTAACTCGTGTTTTTTTCCTATCCATTTGACTACCCTTCATACTCATAGTGGTTGAAAAGCAAAGTCAGATCCTTATCGATGTGTAATACTCAGCGAAAAACTTGAGAAAGTCATGAGACTGGAGAAGGGATTGAGAGAAGCTTGTGAGTGAGTTTAACTATTCAGATTCAAAAGAATGCACTCATAACTATATGAATCGTGTGTTTGAGCTAAAAGTGAGATGTACTCTTTTGTCTAAACCATGTTTCAGATGAGGTCCTTATGAGGAAGTGTGTTGTAGAGCTTGTGTAGCATTTTGACCTTAAAGGATAGTATGAGTTATGACGTTAAAAGTAGTGGTAGTAAAAATTCCCAGAGTTAGAGGAAAACATGCAGAGGTATAGTAATCTATGAAAAGGAGATAGTGATGGGGAGGATTATGTTGTTGCAATCATGCGGCCAATCACTTATAAATGATGAGTTCCTTTATGAGTAGACTAAGGAATAATAATGTTGTAGATAGTTCGTGAAAGAAGGTAGAGGGATAGTTACTAGTCAGGGTGAGTTAAGAGTGTATTTTAACGAGAATAGAGTTGATGTCGATGTTCCATCGTGTTAGAGAAGACTAAATATATGTGTTGAATAAGAGAGCAGAGTATTCATAAGGTGATATACCCAAGCTAGGCTTATGATTTTTAAAGGGAGGACCCCATGGTATTTAGAGAATGATAGAACTAATTAAGAGATAATGCACAATAAGTGAGTAAATAGTACTTTAATTGTGAAATGGAAGGTGAAGGTAATCTGTAGGTAGGTAGACGGAGAGCTAAAGATTTCCTACTTGTTAGGAGGTCTTAATGGGCGAGTGTTTCTTAATTTTATCTAGTATTCATAAGTTACTATAGTATGTGATGGATTATGTTGATAATTGTGTTTACTAATAGACACCAAGCTTGAATTTTAGATGTGTGTCGTGATCAAAAAGATGGGAACTTGAGGGTGATGATATTAGTTTTGAGATGTGATTTGGTAGGTTTGACATAGAGTAGGAGATGTAATTAACATGTTAGTTGCATTGAATGAGAGTAGTACGAGTGTGGGATTCCAAATTTTCATGACAGTAATAAAGTGAGGCTAAGTCATTGAGTAACAAAAGTAATAAGAGGTGTGCCCTAGATTGTATGTAGTTAGATGAGATTCCCTAAAAGAGTTAGATGAAGCATCCTTAGAAGCCAATGAGAATAGGTTAAGAGAAGCATCCTTAGAAGCCAATGAGAAGAGGTTAAGAGAAGCATCCTATAAAGAGGTCTTAGTACCTGCTTATGGAGAGTTAGATAGTCATGAGATAAACTTTTCCCAAGTATTAGAGTAAAGGGAATGTAGACCAATTTAGAGATGATGGAATAGATCCAGTGTCAGATATATACCTAAGGGGGAGATGATGAGATGAGAAACCAAGTAAAGTGTTGAGGATGAGATAGTGATGATTTTCGAATGAGTGTTAGACTTACATCAATCCATTCATACTCTAGTGTATTCCTAGAATATTAGTTATTACAACATCTTGTTGATATTCCTAATATAAGAATTGTGTGTATGACCTATGCTCATACACTTTAGAGAGATTCATATATATGCTTATTTCCAAAATGAGGGGCAAAGACTTTAGCCCATTGATCTCTATCTTACTCCATAAAGTTATGGATATCAGTCTCATGCTATAAACCTATTCATATATGCAATCATAGCTCACAGTATATTCAGTCTCACAAATTCATGATTTACTTTCTATGGCTAGCAACATAATGTTATGTCATGCATATTTAGATATCTCGAATGTATCGTGCTTATGATCTTTCACCCTAAAGCTCTCTCAGTGATCCTTTTTAGTTGAGAGTGGTGTTGTTGGTAGTAGTGGTGTGATGATAGAGAAAATAGATTGTTATTTTCTTGTTGTGATAGTGCTGGTATGTTTATTCAATCTAAGGTTTTAAATGTGGAGGGAGAAGAAGATAAGGTATGAGTAATAAGGCAATTCCCGTTTATAATGCATGAAAGTTCTGTTGGTAGAAGTCACGGAAGAATGAAGAATTCTTATAAGGAGTGGTTAGTAGGAGTCTGTAGAGTGGTTAATAGTACTAGGCTTGAATATGGTATTGGTAACATGTGGACAATGTGTGATACATTAGGTGTTTCGTGATATGAGCTCAAGGTTAGTTGAATGTAGTGGTAAGGAGTAGTATTCTTGGGATGAGATTCCCTATAGAGGTATATAACCCGAATCTTGTGATTTAGATCAGAATAATTACCCTATGTTAAATACTTTGTGATTTTGAGTTAGGCTTGAATATAGTAAGAGTAACCCCTTCAATTCTCAGACCAGTCGTCATTCGAGGACGAATGATCCCAAGGGGAAAATATTGTAACATCCTAAAAATTTCTAAGTTAATACTCGAGTCATTATTTATGGTGAATAAGATTTGTGCCAAGTGATTCAAAATTTTCTTAGATGTTAAGGTCACTAAATTCCATAGCATAAAGTTGACTTGGAAACTTTCCTTCCAATTGAATTTATCTATGAGATTATTCTTTGTTCAACTTCAAACGACCATAACTTTCAGCACATAATGAGTTAGGTAGCCCATGAGGTATCAAATTGAAGGTCTTCGAATCCTTTTTCCAATGCTGCAAAGTTTGCTAAATTCCGAGTTTGTATGAAGGAGTTATGCTCATTTAAGTGTAGCCTCTCTAATTTAGGCATTTTTCATCTGTTTTAAGGAGGGATATTTTGGTCTTTTCCCTACTCCACTAGCCTAACATGTTTTAAACACCCAAGTTAAGGGTTCTTATCAGACTAAGTCAATTCTAAACATTCCAAAATTGTTTAGAATATTAGGGCAAAGTTGAAGAGGAGAAAAAGAAGATAGTTTCAAGCGATCATCGAGTTTCGAGGATTTTCGACAAGAACTATATTTCTTTCAAGGTATGTAAGCTTTCATAGTGTTGGGTTTGTTTACCTTCACACCAATCATGTAAAGCTTTTCCAGGAATTCGTTCTTGAAGTTGAATTATTGAACTCTTGAGGAGTTTTTGAAGGTTTTGCTTCATTCTTTAACAATGGAGTCTTGTTGAGTTCTTGAGGTGAGCGTCTTGTGAATGAGTGTAGTTCTTGATAGAGTTTTGTGTGGGTTTTCACTGGAATGGTGTATGGTTTCTAAATCTAGGAGAATTTTGAGGAAATCATTCAATTCTAGAGAAGATAGAGCTGGAAATTGAGTTTGAAAGTCCGTCGGGTTTTTGGGCTCGGGATGGGGAAACGCGCCCCCACAGCGCTAGAGGGGCTAGGGAAGCACGCCCCCATAATGCCAGAGGGGCTGGGGCAGTGCGCCTATAGTGCGCCAGGAATTGCCTTCACAGGTTTAGGGGTTGGCGCCCTGCGCCAGGAATGTGCCAGGGTCGCCTGCCCTCGTTTCTCTTCTGTCTTTCTTTCCATCTATGTTCTTTTAAATCCTGTCTTCGCTCTCTTTTTAATTCTAACTATCTAAAAATCCATTAATCATTAGAGATCCTATACATATCCTAATCATATCTCTTAAATTATATTTCAAATTGAAGTAAAATAAAGAGGAAAGTTTAAGACGGTCCTTGAGTCAAACTGAGAATTCTTTTGAAATCAAGTATAGTATTTAACTAAGTCTTGGGGAAGTAAGTATGTGAATGATAAGAGTTGTACCCATGAGTTTTATATTGTCATTGAGATCCTTGAGTTGAGTCGTTCATGCCGAGAATTCCACTTGAACTCTATGAATTAAGTGTTCTTGAGAGGAGTAGTATTGTTGAGTTGTATTGAGTATTCTTGAGTTGAGTTTTGATAAGGTAAGTATGTCTTCTCTTTCTATCAGATCAAGCTATATATGTATGTTTCATTTTTTCCTTTACATGCTCGTACATTCAATGTACTGAAGCCATTTGGCCTGCATCGTTTTATGATGGAGATACAGGTGGTCTAGGTTATCAACAGGCGCTCTGTTGATACCACATGCAGTTCCAGTTAAATTTGGTGAGCCTCCATGCTTCTGAAGGGTTCCACATTTACTTTTCAGTTTGTTAGGATGTCGTGGGTCTTGTCCCGACTTCCATCATCATATTTAGAGGCTTCATAGAGAGTAGTATTTCGACAAGTCTTTTCCATTTTCCTTATTAATGTTTTAAGACTTGAGTTGCCTTCTTATGGCTAGTTGAATATTTTAAATATTCCAAGTTATTTATTTTGAGACATTTGATTTAATCTTCACATTTGAGTCCCTATGCTATTGAGTAAGTCTTTTGCCGAGTATTGAGCAGGCCAAGGGTTTTCTTGGAGACTAACGATGGCTCTCGAGTGTCGGCCATGTCTAGGGTGTAGGCTCGAGGCATCAAAAACTTGGTATCAGAGCATAGAGTTCAAGTGTCCTAGGGTATCTATAAAGTCGTATCAATAGGAGTTAATTTATGGTTGTGAGGGCCCCACTTTTTTAAATCAGGGAAAACAATCATTTAAGAAAAGTTGTCCTTCTTTCATACTCTAAATCGTGTAGTAGAACTATGTCATAAAAAATTTATTCTAACTCGTGTTTTTCTCCTATCCATTCGACTACCCGTCATACTCATGGTGGTTGAAAAGCAAAGTCAGATCCTTATCGATGAGTAAAACTTAGCAAAAAACTTGAGAAAGTCATGAGACTGGAGAAGGGCTTGAGAGAAGCCTGTGAGTGAGTTTAACTATTGAGATTCAAAAGAATCCACTCATATTATATGAATCGTGTGTTTGAGCTAAAAGTGAGATGTACTCTCTTGTCTAAACCTTGTTTCGAATGAGGTCCTTATGAGGAAGTGTGTTGTAGAGCTTGGGTAGCCTTTTCACCTTAAAGGATAGTATGATTTATGACGTTAAAAGTAGTGGTAGTAAAAATTCCCAGAGTTAGAGGAAAACATGCAGAGGTATAGTAATCTATGAAAATAAGATAGTGATGGGGCATATTATGTTGTTGCAATCATGCAGCCAGTCACTTATAAATGACGAGTTCCTTTATGAGTAGACTAAGGAATAATAATGTTCTAGAGAGTTCGTGATAGAAGGTAGAGGGATAGTAACTAGTCAGGATGAGTTAGAGTATATTTTAACGAGAATAGAGTTGATTTCGATGTGCCATCGTGTTAGAGAAGACTAAATATATGTGTTGAATAAGAGAGCAAAGTATTCATGAGGTGATAGACCAAAGCTAGGCTTATGATTTTTGAAGGGAGGACTCCATGGTATTCAGAGAACGATAGAACTAATTAGGACATAATGCACAATACGTGAGTAAATAGTACTTCAGTTGTGAAATGAAAGGTGAAGGTAATCTGTAGGTAGGTAGACGGAGGGCTAAAGATATCCTACTTGTTAGGAAGTCTTAATGGGCAAGTATTTTTTTAATTTTATCTAGTATTCATAAGTTTGTATAGTATTTGATGGATTCGGTTGATAATTGTGTTTAGTAATAGGCATCAAACTTGAATTTGAGATGTGTGTCATGATCAAAAGGATGGCAACTTGAGGGTGATGGTATTAGTTTTTAGATCTGATTTGGTAGGTTTGACATAGAGTAGTAAAGGGAATTAAAATGTTAGTGTCATTAAGTAAGAGTAGTACGAGTGTGGGATCCCGAATTTTCATGCGAGTAATATAGTGCGGCTAAGTCATTGAGTAACAAGAGTATTAAGAGGTGTACCCGAGATTATATGTAGTCAGATGAGATTCCCTAAAAGAGTTAGATGAAGCATCTTAAAAGCCAATGAGAAGAGGTTAAGAGAAACACCCTAGAAAGAGGTCTTAGAACCTTTTTATAGAGAGTTCAGTAGTCATGAGATAAGCTTTTCCCGAGTATTAGAGTAAAAGGAATGTAGACCTGTTTTGAGATGATGGAATAGATCCTTTCGTTCTGAGTTCTTGAAGTTCTTGAGTTCTGAGTATTGAGTTTCCATATTTCTATTAAGATCCATGAGTTGAGTTTTTTCATGCCCATAATTCCGCATGAACCCTATGAATTGAGTTATAAATTTTGAGAAGGTTTTTAAAGCCAACACTTGATTTTTAAACTGAGTTTTTAGGAAGTAAAGAGTAGTTTGAGGAAGAGTATAAGGGAACTATGCATTTTCCATTTTTTTTCATTTTTACATGAAGAAACTGAATATTATTTTCATAAAAAAGAAGCTTTGATTTCTAAATGAGTTATGAGTTCAAAGATATTTCAAGAGTAGTTACCTCTTTTAAGAGGGTAGTTTGAAAAATTAACTCAAGCTAGAGGAAGAGTTATGTTTTAAACATATGAGCATGAGGTATATATTATTGAGAGTAGTATTGAGCACCGATTGGGGATGAGTTCAGACAATTCACATTCCTCGTAAACCATGTATGCCAACATAGGTACAGGATCATACTTTTTAGATGAATCCTAAGTACCTTCGGGCAGAGCTTAGTGTATCCACTTAGTTGAGAATGTTCAATAACCCGGCAAGGTATATGACAATTTTGGAAACGTGGGCGACACGTTGTATCATCACGTAGCTCATAGTGATGTTTCTCAGTTAGAGAATCTCCCAAATAAGGGTAAAGAGAACTCCCAATGGTTCGCTTGGGGACCAACCATGGTTTTTGAGTGTTGGCCACGTCTAGGGTGTAGGCTTGAGGCGTGACAAACTTGGTATTAAAGCACAAAGTACGAGTGTCCTAGGGTATTTATGAAGCCGTGTCAGTAGGATCTTGTTTATGGTTGTGAGGGCCCCACTTCTATAAATGAGGTACTGCAGACATTTAAGAAAACTTTCCCTTCTTTCATACTCTAAATCGTGCAATAGAACTGTGTCATAAGAAATTTATTTAACTTGTGTTTTTGTCTTATACATTCGACTACCCCCATACTCTAGGTGGTTGAAGAGCAAAGTCAAATCCTTATCGATGAGTAACTCTCAGCAAAAATCTTAAAAAAGTCATGAGACTGCAGAGGAGCTTGAGAGAAGCCTGTGAGTGAGCTTAACTATTGAAATTCGAAAGAATACACTCATATTCATATGGATCGTGTGTTTGTGCTAAAAGCGAGATGTACTCTCTTCTATAAACCTTGTTTCAGCTGAGGTCCTTATGAAGAAGTGTTTTATAAAGCTTGCGTAGCTTGTTCATCCAAAAGGATAGTATGAGTTATGACGTTAAAAGTAGTGGTAGTAAAAGTGCCTAGAGTTAGAGGAAAGCATGCAGAGGTATAGTAATATATGAAAGGGAGATAGTGATGAGGCATATTATGTTGTTGCAATCATGCACCCAGTCAGTTATAAATGATGAGTTTCTTATGAGTAGCTAAGGAATAATAATGTTGTAGAGAGTTCGTGATGGAACGTAGAGGGATAGTTACTAGTTAGGATGAGTTAGAGTATATTTTATCCAGAATAGAGTTGGTGTCGCCGTGCCATAGTGTTAGAGAAGACTAAATATATGTGTTAAATAAGAGAGCAAAGTATTCATGAGGTGATAGACCTAAGCTAGGCTTATGATTTTTAAAGGGTGAACCCCATGGTATTTAGAGAATGATAGAACTAATTAAGAGATAATGCAAAAAAAGTGAGTAAATAGTACTTCAGTTGTGAAATGGAAAGTGAAGGTAATTTGTAGGTAGGTAGATGGAGAGCTAAAGATTTCCTACTTTTTAGGAGGTCTTAATGGGAAAGTGTTTCTTAATTTTATCTAGTATTCATAGGTATAGTATGTAATGGATTTTGTTGATAATTTTATTTAGTAATAAGCACTAAGCTTGAATTTGAGATGCATGTCGTGATCAAAAGGATGGCAACTTGAAGGTGATGATATTAGTTTTGAGATCTAATTTGGTAAGTTTGAAATAGAGTAGGAGAAGGAATTATAATGTTAGTTGCATTGAATGAGAGTAGTACGAGTGTGGGATTCTGAATTTTCATAAGAGTAATAAAGTGTGGCTAAGTCGTTGAGTAACAAGAGTATTAAGAGGTGTACCCGAGATTGTATGTAGTCAAATGAGATTCTTTTAAAGAGTTAGATGAAGTATCCTTAGAAGCCAATGAGAAGAGGTTAAGAGAAGCATCCTAGAAAGAGGTCTTAGTACCTGCTTATGAAGAGTTCGATAGTTATGAGATAAGCTTTTCTTGAGTATTTAAGTAAAGGGAATGTAGATAGTTTAGAGATCATGGAATAGATCCTTGACTTCAGATTTCCGAGTCCTTGAGTTCTGAGTATTTAGTTTCCATATTGCTAATAATATCCCTGAGTTGAGTCATTCATGCCCATAATTTCGCATGAACCCTATGAATTGAGTTATAAATTTTGAGAAGCTTTTTAAAGCGAACACTTGAGTTTTATACTGAATTTTGAGGAAGGAAAGAGGAATTTGAGGAAGAGTATAAGGGAGCTATGTATTTCCCAATTGTTTCATTTTTACATGAAGAAAGAGAATAGTATTTTGAGAAAAGAAAAACTTTCTTTCTAAATGAGTTATGAGTTCAAAGATATTTCAAGAGAAGTTACCTCTTTTAAGAGGATAGTTTGAGCAATTATCTCAAATCAGAGAAAGAGTTGCGTTTTTAAACATATGAGCATGAGTATATTATTGAGAGTAGTATTGAGCACTGATATGGGGATGAGTTCAGACAACTCACATTCCTCATAAACCATGTATGCCGACATGGGTACAAAATCATACTTTTTAGATAAATCCTAAGTGCCTTCGGGCAGAGCTTAGTGGATCCACTTAGTTGAGGATGTTCTATACCCCGGCAAGGTATAAGATAGTTCTTGCAGCGTGGGCGAGACTTTGTATTATCACGTAGCTCATAATGATGGTTGTCGGTTAGAGAATCTTTCAAATAAGAGTATAGAGTTTATTATTGTATTTTTATGCATTTTAAGTTCTTGTCTACTATTTACTAAGCTTATTTATTACATCTTATTATCATTGCGTTCATGTTGAGTTGAGTTGAGTTGAGTATTTTTGAGTTAAGTTGAGTTGTGACGAGGTAAGTATGTCTTCCATTCCAGTCAGGTCAAGCTATACATGTATGTTTCAGTTTTCCTCTTACATGCTTGTACATGCAATGTACTGACGCCTTTCGGCCTGGATCATATTTTGATGCCGATACAGGTGTTCAGGGCTATCCACAGGCAAACTCCGTTGATACCACTTGTAGTTCCAGGTAGCTTTGGTGAGCCTCCTTGCTTCCGGAGGATTCCACATTTACTTTTCAGTTTGTTAGGATGTCCTGGGTCTTGTCTTCCATCATCGTATTTAGAGGCTTCATAGACAGTAGTATTTCGAGGAGTCTTTTCCATTTTCCTTGTTAATGTTTTAAGATTTGAGTTGCTTTCTTATGGGTAGTTGAATATTTTTAAATATTCTGAGTTATTTATTTTGAGACAGTTAATCTTCACATCTGAGTTGCTTTCTTATGGGTAGTTATTTATTTTGAGACGTAAGTCTTCCGCTGAGTATTGAGTCAGGCCAAGGGTTCGCTTGGGGACCAACAATGAATTTCGAGTGTCGGCCACGTCCAGGATGTAGGCTCGGGGCATGACAACACACCCATGTGTTGGCTTTTTTATGTTACAGTTGCTTAATGAGCCCGAATATGTATGAATGAATAATATGTGTAATAAACTCCTAAAGTCTTTGCACGGATTATCCTATTTTGGGTGATCTTCGGTGGTATTTTATTTGTCCCTATTGCTCATTTTAATGAAAATTTGTTGTTCAAAGAACCCTTAAATGTGACTCAATTTCATTTGGAAAACCTTTTAGATAATCTTTACAACTTTTATCCTCAACCAAGCAGTTGTTGCCAATCACTATAACCACTAGCCACTATTTACAAACATCGCCAATAACCATTATTATCAAAACAGTTCCTCTTAATAACAAAGTCCAAAAAAGGAACTACAGTCATAAAAAAATATAATTAATGTTATGAAATTATTTTTATACTCATAATAAGTGGAATAAGTAATTAAATAATTAGTAATATTAATATTTTTATACACAATATATCTCTATAAGTTAATTTATGTATTATCGTTTGTGTGTACGTAGGTAGGACTTAAGGTCTTGGCCATGGTAGACACAATTCAAAACTGAGGAATTACAAGTGTAATTATCATTAAAAGGAATAGCGATTTTCCAAATCACTTGATAGTAAAATTTTGTTTGCTAAAAATTGAGGAGGAGATAAAAAAAATATACAAGTATAATAAACATGTGATATACAGAAATAATAAAATAAAACAATAATAACAGAAACGATCTAAGGTATGCCTAACGTCAATATATACAAAATAATGCATAAAGAATATAATTCGAACTTTATTTGAATTAACTTCAATGGGAAGTACCTTCATGTACCTGTAAAGACACTCAAAAAAAGTGTTAGTACTAAATAAATAAATTAAATGATAACTTAAAAATAAATATCCGCCATATGAACATGGGAGGCCTTGGAAATCGACGGTAATTTCTTCATCGGCCCATTTTAACTTGTAAAATAAATTTTAAAAAATGCAAGAAAAGTGAAATTGTCCAAACAAAGCATTAGAACTATAACAAATAACAAAACAATTTGCCTTTTAATACAAAAACAATATGAAACTCAATAAAATATTTCAAACATCAAATAAGTTACTATTAAAGTAACTGCAATGAGAACAAGAAAAAAAGGTAATACCAAAACAAACAAACAAATAATATAAGTCATAATGGGATAAAGAGACAAAAATAATGGTAAATAAATTGAGGTTTTCACAGAGAAATGGAGCCAGCAACAAATGACCAAAATTATGGGAGGAAAAAATTAACAAACAGATAAATATAGAATTTACTGGCCTAATTTTTTTAAACAAGATTGAACTAAATTAAGCAAAAATACGTAAGAACGGTCCGAAGACAAACAAAACATAATTACAATGATGGAGGTAAGTTTTGAGCGGTTCATACTCTTCATCAACTGGATTTTCTACGAGATAATCAGCTAAGGCTTGTGCTTTTATCTCCTTTTGAGTCACATACACGATATCGAACTCACTCAAAAGAATTTGCCATTAACCCAACTTCCTGGTCGGCATCGCTTTATGAAACATGTAATTCAACGGGTCCATTTTGGAAATGAGGTATGTGGTATACGAAGACAAATAATGTCTCAGCTTTTGAGCAATCCAGGTTAAAGCACAACATGTCATCTAGCCTCATATCGAGTGAATTTCTTTCTCAAGTAGTAGATGGCTCGCTCTGTCTTCCCAGTTTCATCATGTGGACCAAGCACACATCTAAATGCATTAACCAAAATAGATAGATACAGTAACAATGGAGTTCCTTCTCGTGGAGGAACCAACACCTGTGGATTGGACAAATAATTCTTGATGGCATCAAAAGCAGTTTGACATTCTTCGGTCCACTTGGTTAGCGCATCTTGTTTCAACAGCTTAAAGATGGGATCACACACCACAGTGAATTGAGCTATGAAGCAAATAAAGTTCAATGCAATGTAGTGCAATGTCATATAAATTAAAGTGATGCATGTATGTCCTAACGATGCACATCCATTGTCTATTAGTTCAGGACCCATGAGGAACATATCTATCCGTGCACTTGCCACAAACCGTGTGGCCCAAACCTTCAATATAGAATATGTCACGGATCGTGTGGCTTGTCCCCTATTTCTCATGAATCTACCATAGATCGTGCGGCTCATCCCCTATTTCTCATCCTTCTTATTAAAGCATTGCCACACAGTTTCATAGGATCAAATAAGATACATACACACATATATATATATGTATGTGTGTATATATGTATTGCATTATTCCCTCTCTTTTGTTCCATCTTTCTTCTATGTATGTGTATATATATGTATGTGTATATATATATGTATGTATATATATATGTATGTGAATATATATATATATATATATATATATATATATATTCAGACAACTCACAAGGTACATATACTGAACAGACGTAGAACTCCAATCCATGATAATTAAGCGTACAATTTCGATGCCCAGAGTATATGTATTATATGCCACATACCAATATGAATATCATTTTATCACATGAATCTGTATATTACATAGGAATCCGCAGTCAACTAACCTCACCTTATCTTTTCAATTAATTGTTCTTTTTGTGCATGAATATCATACCAAATTCAATACAGAATATTGAATACCAATTTTCAAAAGTAGCAACCAAAATGAGAATCCATTAATGAGAGTAAGGAGGTAAAATATCAACCTAGTGAGCTATTTAAGTTGTAATTAAACCAATTTTATCACAAATCATGCTCACATATCACAAAGTCATCAAAAAATTAGATATCCATTATTATACCTATAAACACTCACATAAATGTTCATCATCTCATTTATACAGGACCTTCATTACCCATTATCCCTTAATTCAACAATTAAATAATTCTAATATTATGTAAGAGTGGAGAAACTCACTACATGCCCTAATCAAATAGTCAAATTATGGACTTGTCCTTTCAAAATACCTCTGGGCGATTCCAATATGGTGAGATATGTAAGATACATAACCATATGAATCTATAGATACTCATATTTTTATACTTCTAGTTCGTGCCTAAGGAGTCAATCCCAAGCCTCCAAGGTCAAAACATTAAAAAAAAAAATCAAAATTAGGTTACCCAAAATGTCGGAAGCTTATACCCCAAAATTCATTAAAGTCTGATGACTAGTTCACTTCCAAATTGAAGAATTATCAATTCTACAACATAGG